>CM067375.1:93672950-93722950 GCA_034401795.1 Chaetoderma sp. LZ-2023a
CATACCCGTCATCGAGGTGGAGTAAGTAATCTTCTGCTTTATTATTATCGGTTAGATATGTGTGGAGGTGGGATACATAGTTATAGGCTGGGGGCGTTTAAACTGTCACGTTTGTATGACATATAATTGTCTAACCCGTAATGTAGAAGATTACTAGCATACCCTTCATCGAGGGGGATAGGTAATCTTCTGCTTTATTATTATCGGTTAGATTTGTGCGTGTGTGCGTGCGTGTGTGTGTTGGTGTGTGGGTGTGTGTTCGTGTGTGTGCGTGCGTGTGTGCGTGCGTGCGTGTGTGTGGCGGGCGATGCGTAGTTATATGGTGTTTTGTGGTGGTTGAAATTTAATATTTCCAAACCATACCTCTGTACAAGCCACCGACCTATCTTTACACCCAACCTGTTAGGGGTTCAGTATAGCTTAGATCGGTTTCAAATTTATTTAAATAAGAGCTCTAAAATCAGTTACGTGTAATATCTCAGCCAAATCATTCTCTATGTCATCTTCTTCTTCTTTTCGTTCGCTGATCATACCGCCAGTCCTAAGTGACTATCGACATGATCATAAACATTACGTGCGTGGATCCATGGTTTATTAGTGTGCCGTGCGGCCTGGAACCTCCGTCTTCAGCACTCGAGGTTTCTGTCAGGGTTACCTCACCCTTACCTCCTTTAGTCGCCTCTTATGACACGCAGAGGATACGGAAGGTGTATTTTAAGCCCCACCTGCAGGGCACTCTCTATGTCTATCGCTTAACTTTTACAGGTCACTGGATCCCGCTCGAAACATTTGGAAATTTTATATTTTAATTAAATCATTAGTGCTTGTATTCGTTTTACATATATTTAGTCTTATATTTTTCTCACTTATTCGTATGCATATTAGTATCATCTGTATATTTATCGGCTGTATATTTTATCGATTGTATAGATTTACTGAGTGTATTTTATTTAAAAATTGTGAAATGTGAAATGACTCGTATTGTTTTAATTGAAGAAACTCTGAAACAACCCGCCCCTATAACCCGTCCAAACTCTGAGTCAACTTAGACTGACATTTTGTTTCCAAATATTGCATGGCCGCTCGAGGCATATTAAAAATTAATAGGTTGTTGTTATTTCCCAAACACGATTAAATTGATTCATTGAATTGTGTACAACCCGGCCCTCGCTGCACGTGGGTGGCGTTGTTTAAAGCTCGACAAGTTAATTTTAATCTGTTGGAGTAATAACAACAACCGATTGCCCCTACGTGATACATTGACCCTTGTACATTGTTACAGCTCAAAATGCTGAGGTTCAGAAGTTTAACAAGGATCAATCAATTAGACTAACAGAGGTGTCTTCCACAATTGTCCATGTGCTATAGTTCGACCATTTAGAATTAATCTCCCATGATTGAATGAGTTCCCAGTGTCAGAAAACCTAGGTGTCCAGACATGTAGCCTGTCAATCATCCTTACGCTATGCATTAACTCTTGTCAAGTTTTATGCTAATAACTATTAAGCTCGCCTCATTGGATACCTAGAGACCCGTGATTTAACAAGGGGGTGGGGCCTCGCCATCGAACAAGTTCCAAGGAAAAGATGAGTCCAGACATGTAGCCTGGCCATCACTCAATACGCAACCATTGAGCATTTGGCATGGCTCCAAGAGATCAGCCTTAACTAATCACCTTTGAGCTCACCTCATTTGATGACAGGAGTCACATGATTTAATGAGGGGGAGGGGGGGTGCTTATGGGCAGCCTCTACATCTAACTTCCAATCAGAATGATGGAGATAGGTCAGTTTTTCCACACCTTTTTCAATAGGCAGTGAGATCAAAGTAAAAACGGTGATAATGATGCAAATTAGTTGGTTGCTCTGACACAGCAACTACTTTTAAGGTGTGACAAACGCCGCCCTATCGCCTCTCCTCTACTAATGCGCGGTAATTAGAATTTGCTACCAATGATATAATGCAGTACTTAGTAGTATAAGCGGCTCTCATTCTACCATATAACAAATATATATAAATATGTTCGTCACACAGAAGGAATTTAGGTGCCAACTAACGGATAAGACACACACTTAATCCCCATGCAGCAATCTCTCCTTCTCGAGTATTTTCTTGCCTGTAGATGGGCAACGCTGCCCAAAGCGACAGTGGGGCAATGATCGTCGTGCTCCTGAATCTGATGACTAGCACCCGCCGGCTACACTTCTGCACACACCACCCAATTGTGCCCTCTGTACAACCATCAGGGAATCGCACACGTGTGTCTTCTGAAACATTCATGTGGAATGCTTTCGGCACATATTATCCAGGCATCAGCCAACCATACACTTCATTAGCACCTTTTGCCAACAATTTGTTGTTAATTAGTATGCCTAATTTTATATAGCGATCATTATGCATGCATACTTACGTCACAATACACTCGCCAAGATACTCCAAATTTTGGGATAAGGATATAAAATGATTGATCAAACACGCTTGATACAATGGCTTCCTCCTCAATGCCCCCTTTATCCTGAAAAAATAACAATGAAGACCCAACATGGTATCAAGTGAAGATATGTCACCAGACGTTTTGTTCGGGAGGTATCGATGGATGGGTAGCTTGGTGGCTGGATGGTTTGGTGGGTAGGTAGGTAGGTAGGTAGGTGGGTGGCTGGATGGGTGGGTGTGTGGATGGGTTGGTGGGTAGATGGAAGGATGGATGGATGGATGGCTGGATGTTTGGGTGTGTGGATGGATGGATGGATGGATGTGTGGATGGATTGATGAATGGATGGATGGGTGTGTGGGTGGATGGATGGATGGATGGTTGGGTGGGTGGGTGGGTGGGAGGGAGGGTGGATGGATGGATGGATGGATGGATCTGTGCGTGCTTAAGCAAGGTGACCGCTGCTTTCAATTATTGACATGTGGTCTGCATGCATAGTTTAAAAATGAGAGGACTGGCAGTGGTTGTTGCCTCTCGGCATAAAGCCACAGTCAAATCATTTGAATGTAATTCATTTTGTTGTTGTTAGTTTAATACCATAAAATAATATGTTCCTCCTAAATGGTCCTGTGATCCTGGAAAAATAACCATGATGGCAGTTTAATAGGACAGGTGGTCGTTCAGGCAACTGCTACCATTAGAGACTCAGCATGGTATTAACAGATGGTATGTCACAGGGAGCATTATTCGGCAGGTGGAAATTGTGATGGATTGATGGATGGATGGATGTGCGGGTGGACTTGTGGTGGGTGGGTGGCTGGGAGGCTGGCTGTGGTTGTGTGGGTGGATGGATGGATGGATGGATGGATGGATAGATAGATGGATGGATGGATGGATGGATGGATGGATGGATAGATGAATGAAATGAAGGAAAGTAGGAAGAAAGGAAGGAGCGATGGACGAACGGAGGGAAGGCTGGCGAACTGGCGCGTGGGCGGGTGGTGGACGGGTGGGTGTGGATGGACACATGGATGGATGGATGTATGGTTGGGTGGGTTAGTGGCTAGGTAGGTGGGTAGGTGGGTGGATGGATGGATGGATTGGTCGATGGATGGATGAATGGATGGGCGGATGGATGGAGGTGTGGATACATGGATGGATGGATGAATGGATGCATGGATGGATGGATGAATCGTTGGGTAGATGGATGGATGGATTGCTGGGTAGGTGGATGTTTGGATGGATGGATGGATGGATGGGTGGGTTGGTGGGTGGGTACGTGTTTGGGTTGGTAGGTGTATGGGTGGATGGTTGGGCGGGTGCGTGCGTGGATGGGTTAGTGGATGGGGGCATGGACGTGCGTTTGGGCGGGTGGTGGATGGGTGTGTGGTGGGTGGATGGGAGGGTGGCTGGTTGATGAGGGTGGCTGGGTGGGTGGATTGATGGTTGGTTGGATGGATGGATGGAATGAAGCAATGTAGGATGAAAGGAAGGAACGATGGACGAACGGACGGGCTGGCGGGCGGATGTGTGAGTGTGTGTGGGTGTGTGTGTGGGTGTGTGGATGGGTGGGTGGATGGGTGGATGGGTGGATGGATGGATCGATGGATAGATGGATGGATGAATGGATGGAATGAAGAAAAGAAGGAAGGGTGGATGGGCGGATGGATAGATCTACGAGTGGGTGGGTCGATTGCTGGATAGGTGGGAGGGTAGGTGGGTATGTAGGTAGGTGGGTGAGTGGGTTGGTGGATGGATGGATGGATGGATGGATGGATTGGCGGATGGGTGGATGGATGGATGGATGGATGTGTGGATGGATGGATGGATGGGCGGGTGGATGGGTACGTGTTTGGGTTGGTGGGTGTATAGGTAGATGGGTGGGTGGGTGGATGTGTGGGTGGGTATCTGGATGGGTGGGTGGGCGGATGGATGGATGGACGGATGAATGTATGTATGTATGTATGTATGTATGTATGTATGTATGTATGTATGGATGGATGGATGGATGTATGGATGAATGGATGGGTGGTTTGGTGGATGAATGTTTGGATGGTGGGTTGCTGGGTCGGTGGATAGGGCGGAGGGTGCGAGGGTGGGTGGGTGGGTGGGTGGATGATGGATCATGGATGATGGATGGGTGAATCGATGGATGGATGGATAAATTAATGGATGGCTGGATGGAGGATGGATGCATGGATTGATGGACGGACAGATGGATGGATCGTAGAGTGAGGGAATATCATATTGGCCTGGCGGATGGTCCATGCTGCCATTTGGCCTTGGAAACGATTCTCAGTTGTGGGATGTAGCTTTAGTGAACCTATTTAATATAAACAAAGTTCTGTATCGGTTTGAAAGACAAATCTGTATATTGTCACACCGCGACAATGGACTTGAATAGCCAGTTAGCGTTCGAAATTATCAACTAAATGAGAAGTATTCATATAAGTATAAGTATAATATCAACAACAACAACAACAACAACAACGACAACAGCAGCAGCAACAACAACAACACTCACTACTACTACTGCTACTACTGCTACTACTACTACTACTACCACTACTACTACTACTACTACTACTACTACTACTTTCTTTTTTTGGAAACTCCGACGCTGACGCAGTCGGATACACTTCACGGAGGAACTCCTTTAAAAAAGGCTTGCAAACCCCCATAAAAAATCGGATGAGATAGCAGGCTTTATTAATAGAATAACAATACAAACCTAACATATCAAAACAGTGCAAGCTAAAATACTCTATTATCATATACCATAACCGTGGCATAACTACATAGAAAACGCAATTAATAAAGAGCTGATAACATAACTAAATTCAACAAAGCCATTACTGTTTGCACACCATGTAGTAGTAGATCCAAATGGCGAGCATAGCTAACCAACAAGTGGTAAAGCGACTCATCAATAATTAGCAGTAAGCTACTGCTACTCATTGACGCCATTGAGCTGATTCATGACCGGCAGGCTAAGTAGATCATATGTAGTTTAATGTAGCGCACTCATTGACGCCAGTTAGCCGATTCGTAAATGCCCGGCAGATGTAGTAGCCTTTATGAAATATAATGCACAAAGCAAAATTATACAGACTATGACTACATAGATGGCGCTTTGGGTTCACATTCTAAATTTATTTCATTGTAAGTTTTTGCAAATTACCCTGGAACAAATACACCATAGTAAACATTTACAACAGGAAGCTAATTGTAAGATATCACACTCTGTTAACTTGAAAATCGGATCACCTCCAGAATATTGACATAATTCTCATTTGATATTTAAATATACTGATTCCCAAGGTTAGGATATCCGTCAAGATTAAAGCCTACTAAGGCATTAAAATTTTAAAATAAAGGCAATTAAATTAAATTAAAATAGCTTTTATCAATATACAGCAAGCAGCGAGTGTGCTAACTTATACAAGTTTCGCTTCTGATATTTTTAGATATCCGTATTCAATTGATACTAGGCCAGTTTTTCCCCATACGTCTTTAAATCTACTTTCTCTCCCATGTTCTACTAGCCTGTCAAATTCACAATGAATGCATTTTATCAACAATGATCGAAATATAGCTTGCATGGCTCTTTGATGGTTGTTGCCAGTTTTATCTCTGGCCTCTGAACACCGATGTTTCCAGATCGCCCACACACCTACAGGTAGTAGGGTTATTAACAATTCTTTCTCCTTGCTATTAATGATTCGTCCGATAGTTGAGCAAACTTTAAACAAAATTGTTTCGGCCACTAAATTCACATATTTGGTTTCAAATTTAGCAAGGAGCATATTGATATATATCCAAAAGCCTGTAGTTATGCGACACAGTAAATAGATGGTCTATCGTTTCCTCCTCAGTATTACATAATAAGCATCGGTCTGTACTTGTTATTTTACACATATAAGTAAGATGTCGATGGAGTAATCACCATGCCAGGTCCCGTGCATTTCCTGGTAGACAAGGTAGATGTATTGCTTTCCAGGCATTTCTCCAGTTCTTTGGCACGCATCCTAAGTTGTTCCAATGCATAACCACAATAGGAGTCTGTCTTCGACTTTGCATTAGAATTCTATACCAGTCTCTGGATGCCATGTCGTATTTTATATGTTCTGACATACATACTAATGTTGGTTGCAACATATCAATGTTGCCACGTGCTTTCGGAAATTTAAACCATACAGCAGGTATTGCATTCTTTATTATAACAAATAAGCGCTGAGCATCAATATATCACATTGATGTTATTCTTGCTACATCTTGCATCGCAATCCATTTACGAGATTTCGGATTTACCAAGTCACGTAAATATTGAATACCATTTTTGGCCATAGAGGGAAAATATAATACATCATCATTATCACGAATCAACTCATTGCCCCTAAGACATTGCTCTAAGGCATCTTCCCAACAATTGGGCTGTGGCATTGATCGTGTAAGTCTTTTTAAGGCTTCGAGCTGCTCTTTATATACATTTGGTATCTTTTGATGATTAGGTGGCAGTTTATTGCACATAAATAAACATTCTACTGGAAATGGGTCTACGTACCTTTGGAGAAGTGCCCTTGAAACACTTGACCAAGATGAGTTTGAAGTGAGTAACTTATTCAAGAATTTCAATTTTAAAGAAGCACACTTTGCTGAAACAGTAACCAAATCCAGGCCTCCAGCATGCTTTTCATTGGTGAGGATTGACTGTGTTACCAAATGGGCTTTGTCCTCCCATAAGGACAAAAGTAACGTGTTGATCTTTGACTCTACTGATTTGGGCACATGAACTACAGAAGCGGTATACCACAGTCCAGATAAAATTAAATTATTAAAGACAAATGTCCTGCCAAAGACAGTTAGGCGACGTTGTTTCCAATTTAGTAATGCACACTTTAGCTTGGATAGCCTTTCTTCCCAGTTTAGTAATACATTTTGTTCTCTACTAAAGTAAATATTTGTGGTGCTGGCGGTATCCCGCAGTTCCATAGTTCGTGTTTTGCGGCTGCCAGGCTAGTTGATTCCCGCCATTTCTACAGACGCCCGGCAGTCGTACCTTGGAATCCGAACTGCACACATCTGCCGCTGGTTCCACGGGCCGATTCGAGACCTCTGTTGGGTGAGTAACCTTTTATATGTAGCTAAGTTACTACAAATGGTGTCAGGAGTACTTTGGGCCCTAAATTAAAAATTGTTATTAGTTATTTCTAAATTCTACTCACGATTTTGCTGTTAAAAAGATAGAATTCTCGGAAATATAAAGACTACTCTAGTCCTGCCCTAATGTCAATTTTACAGACTCTGGCCGCCATTTTGATTATTTTATAGTTTTTTTTGTATGATGTAACAATCACAGATGATAGGTGAGTTATAGTTAAATATATATTATTTATTTATACTATAGCAGGCAAATGTCGGGTATATAGATTAACATACCTTACATACATACGTCATATACGTCATAAATTCAAGATTCAATGTTATTTATTTGAACTGTATTGAACTGAGGTATATTTTCGTGCTAAGTTTCTATCATCTATGTCAGTATTCCGTGGAATGACAACCCTATAGTTTCTGGATTGTTATTGTTAGTTGTCTTCAGTGTCATATGTACGCGATTCTGAGCTGTAATTTAACCATCTGTTTTTGGATATTTCTTTATACTTTAATTACAGTTCAATTTCGTTGTTTAATTCAGAATTATTTGAAATAACGAAGTGATATAAATCACTGTTGTTGTTATTATTATCATTATTATTAACTTTTTGAACATTAGAGGGTAATCTCCCTTCTAATCAACAAATATGTTTCCATTGTAATATTAGGTTTACTAATTACGCTGAACACTATTTGTTTTGGTCTTTTCTTGTTATTATTAATTCAAAAAGTTCATAATCACATTGCTAGTTACTCCGTTAAAACACTACTCAGCTTATGCCTTCTTTTCAAGTTCAATCTGAGGAGTTTTTGGCTCGCACCCAGTTTTCATTGGATCAATCCTTTACCCACAAAGCAATTTTGTTGGGTACAAGTAAAGGTTTCATTTTGAAAAGAGCTGATCAAACTGGGTTTGTTGAGTATTGGTGTAAAAGCGGTGGTACTACACAAGACTTGGTTAATATTGTGCAGTCGAGAATAGCCAGCGCCGTTCAGAAATTTCACCGTATCGTTTTCTATATCTGGGCTGGAACGTGCGACCTTACCGAGAAACGAGGCAACGGTTTTGTCTATTTAAGGATGGCCGATGATGAACTCGGGGTAGACCGCATTTGCCAACACTATCAACGTGTGATAGACATAGTAAGGCATTACGGCCAAATGGTGAAATTTACCGATACCCTGGTGTATTCTCTGGTCCTGTATAATGAGCAACTTAACCATTTGAATCCCTGTTCCTTCAAAGACCAAGAGCTGCAACTGCATGACCAACTCTCTCTTCTCAATGATAGAATTGAGAAAATTGATGCAGATATTGGTGTACACACCATCAAATGCAGTGTAGAGTTATCACTCCGTAAAAAATCTAGTGCACGTAAACGCGTCCATTATCATTATACTTTCGAGTTTCTGAAGGATGGTTTGCCTGCAGGTATGCTACTGAATCTGGTTTGGCTTCGGAAGATTCATTTAGATGTTCTCCGGAGTTGCACCACCATCACTACTCAGTGAGTTATATTTTTCAGTAAGCATACGCTTACGACTTATTTTAGTAAGTGATATTACTTTTTTAGTGAATATTAATTTCGCTTCCTTGGTATAAATCAACAGGTGACCCATAATGACGAAACCTTTGTGTATTAACACTGCAACCGTGGAGGAACTTAGTGCACTCCATAATATTGGTAACATTCGAGCTGCTGGCATAGTAAATTTTCGTGAGTCCAGAGGAGGTTCCATGTCTCTGGCCGACATTAAGGCAGATTCTGATCTGCCTGCCACAGCTACAGTCCTTGCACGATTGCTCCATGCTGGGGACATCGTATTCGACATCAATGATGAAGGCACTGTTGGTGGGGTCGACTCGCACCCAAGGGAAGAATCCCTGGAAGAGCAAGTAGCCAGACTGAACATGGAACTGCTAGCTCAAGGTATCAAATACAAGGCACTCCTTAGCTCAACTAGTCAACAAAGGTGTTATCAGACCCTAGTTGTTAACCGGGCTCCTAGGGGGGGGGGGTATATACCCCTAGAGAACCTAAGAGGGAGTCGCGATCAGTTTCTCACCATGAACCTAGGATGTCATCACCAATTCGTAGAGCTTACTTGGATGGCTCTTCGTACAATGACTCTAGAATGTCATCACCCGGTCGTAGAAGCTACTCTGATGGTCCTCCTCCACCTAAAATGTCAACTTTTGATGGAAAATGTGAGTGGAAACCGTTTTTCATACAGTTTGAGCATACTGCTTCAAGGTACCATTGGTCTGATACATATAAATTAGACATGCTCACCTCACCTTTAAGGGACAAGGCCTTAAAGTTTTACTGCATCTGTTCTCTGCAAGTCCAGAATGATTACTTTAGTTTATGTGACAAATTAAAGTTGCGATTCGGGAAGAAAGATCTGCCCCACATCATCAGAAAAAAGATGCAAGATATTCGACAAGAGGGTAACTCTTTAGAAGAATTTGCAGATATCATTCAGGAGCTCACTTTAGATGGTTACCCTGATGCCTCAGAGAGTTTGGGCGAGACAATTGCCATTGATGCATTCCTACGTGGTGTTGAGCATAAACGAGCCGCTCTGATAGCTATGGATAAAGATCCGAGCACCCTGGAGGAGGCTGTACAAATGGTCAATGCAGCTATCCATAATCAAAGATTGATCAAGGGTTCCAGAAGATCTGAGGTGCGAAAGGTCCGTTTTCCGGACGATGCTTCTGGTTTGATGGAGGCAGATAATCCTGAGCAGTTGAGAGGCATAACGGCTCCAAGCAGGATAGATAAATTGGAGAAAGATGTCGAAGGACTTAGGAAGGATATGGCGGAGATGAAGGTAGATGTTGCTAAGATTTTGAATCTTATATCTGGTCAATTCGGTCAAGGTCGGTCTCCTCCAAGAGTGAAGGTCGTTCCATCGCATTCCCCTTCTCCTCCTCTCAGATCGGAAAGTACTTTAATTGCAATTTATAGGGGCATTTTTCCCGTGAGTGTCCAGAGCCGATGCGTACATGGTCGCCATCACCTTCTGCTTCACCGAGATCTTCGCCTGTGCGACAATATGATGTTCGCATGTATGAGTTTAATCGTGACCCTATGACACTAGTCTTCTTCTTTTTGTTCGCTGATCATACCGCCAGTCCTGTAAGTGACTATCGACATGATCATAAGCGTTAAGTGCGTGGATCCATGGTTTATTAGAGTGCGCCGTGCGGCCTGGAACCTCCGTCTTCAGCACTCGAGGTTTCTGTCAGGGTTACCTCACCCTTACCTCCTTTAGTCGCCTCTTACGACACGCAGAGGATACGGAAGGTGTATTCTAAGCCCCACCTAGAGGGCAAATGACACTAGTCATTCCCATTAAAGTAAATGGTGTTTCCGTTGATGCAGTGGTGGACACTGCGGCACAAGTAACAGTAATTGGCAATTTTCTTGCAAATAAATTACCTTACCCTTTAAAGAAGTTGGGGTCTATTACATTGAAAGGTGCAGGTAGAGACAATATTATCCCTGCGGAAAGTGTTGAGCCAGTCACAATTGCATTAGGCTCTATGATGTTCAACTGGCCAGTCCTTCTTGCCAATATTAATGATCCGATTATATTAGGCCTGGATTTCTTGAAGGCACACAAGGCCACCATTGATCTGACTAGACTGTGTCTGACAATTAATGGAGAATCGGTTCAACCATCAATGTTGAGAGCTCATGGGAAGGAAGCCCAAGTAGCTCGGGTAACATTGAAGCAGAAAGTGGTCGTTGGTCCTTTTGAGGCTGTGAAGACCACAGGTGTTCTGGATCAGGAGGTACGGAATGATGTTGTGCTCCAGCCCTCATCTAAACTGGAGGGTCTGGTAACACCTCATACAGTGGCCACTGCCAAAGATTCACAGATTCCTATTTTGTTAAGGAACCTGTCGGCCCAATATATTACTCTGGAACAAGACCACAACCTTGGTATTGTCACATAAATTGAGGAGGTTTTAGACCCTAGAACAGAATTTCGACTTGCTGGTAATCCCATAAACCAGGACGGTTTACAGCCTTCTACAGCGACTGAGGTGGCCATCCCTGTGTTCTTACAGGAGCTGTATGAGAGGTCGACATCAGGTTTATCGGGGACGCAGTCTTCGCAAGTTAAATCCATGTTAATCGAGTATCAGGATGCATTTGCAAAAGATGATCTTGATTTGGGTTTGTTCAAGGGGATAAGACATAAGTTTGACACAGGTAATGCACAACCTGTTCGTTCTAAACTTAGACGAACTCCTCTTGGTTTTGAGAATGAGGAAGAGAAACACCTTGCGGAAATGTTAGAGAAAGGTATCATAGTTCCGTCAAAATCTGAGTGGTCATCAGCCCCGGTATTAGTTCGGAAGAAAGACGGTACCATGCAGTACTGCGTCGATTTTCGAGCTCTGAACAGTCTAACTCGCAAATACCTTTACCCCCTACCAAAGATTGAGACATGTCTGGATGCACTTGGTGGTGCTAAGTTCATCAGCACACTTGATATGGCAGCCGGGTATTGGCAGGTCGAGGTTGCCACAAGTGGACTGCCACAAGCTCGCATTTATCACAAGATATGGGCTCTTTGAATTTGTCCGGATGCCATTTGGTATGTGCAACAGCCCGGCTACCTTTCAGAGGGTTGTTCAGCTGGTGTTGCAAGGTCTTAACTGGTGCGAGTGTCTTGCGTATTTAGATGACGTGGTAGTGACAGGGACTGACTTTGACAGTCATATGACCAACTTGAAAGCTGTCCTTTCCCGATTCCTGTTGCACAACCTTAAATTAAAACCTAAGAAGTGTAATCCGTTCTGTACAGAACACTGTTTCTTAGGCAAGTTGGTAAGTGATAAGGGAATCGCTGTTAAGCCAAACAATATGGAAAGCGTCGCTAATTGGCCTGTTCCTAAGACCAGGAAAGAGCTGGAATCTTTCCTAGGGTTCATGAATTACTACCGAGAGCACATACAGGGTTTTGCTGGTATTTCTGCTCCTCTCTCTGCACTTACCAGTTCCAAAGTAGAGTATGACTGGACTCTAGAGCATCAGGTAGCTTTCGAAACACTTCAGGGTGCTATGGCCAACCCTGCAGTGTTAGGTTATCCGACAGCGGATGGTACCTTCATACTGGATACTGATGCTTCAGAGGCTGCTATTGGTGCAGAGTTATCCCAAATTCAGAATGGGAAAGAGGTGCTTATTGGTTTTGCGAGCCGAACGTTGACACCGGCTCAGCGTAAATATTGTGTTACGCGCAGAGTTGCGGGCCGTGGTAGCATTTACTAGGCAGTACCGTATGTACTTGCTAGGATGGTCATTTATTGTGTGGACTGACCATCAGAGTCTCACGTGGCTGCTCGGTTTCAAGCACATCGATGGACAACTAGCTAGATGGCTAGAAGAACTGTCCCAATATAATAATATGACGATGCAGTACAGGCCCGGTAAACAGCACTCTAATGCTGATGGTCTATCACGAGTTCCAAGTGATTCTTCACCTTGCCACTGTTATAAAGCTGGCCAATCTCTTAGTTCATTACCATGTGGTGGGTGCAAATATTGTACCAAGCTTCAGCAGCAATGGTCTCAATTTGAACAAGATGTTGATGATGTACTTCCTTTGGCTTTTCATATTATAAGGGCCCTTCAACTGAGTAATAATGACCTATCAGACAGCGAAACAGACAGCGACGATCCAGATGGACTGCTGAATGGTGTCCCCCAAACAGATCAGGTTATCGGAAGGTCAAACTGGTTAGATGCATTCTCTTCGGAAGATCTAAGGGAGCATCAGTTGGAGGATCCTGATCTGAAGACAGTTGTATCATGGATTGAGCAGTCACACACACCTTCTGACGCGGAGCTATATTTAGCTAGTCCAGCTGTCAAGTTTTGGTGGGCTCGTTGTGATCAATTGATTTTTGTCGATAGCATTTTGCACTATCTCTGGGTAGAAGCAAATACCACACAGAATCTGCTGGTAGTCCCAAAGTCTCTCCAGAAGCTGGTTTTGGAGAATTGTCATGATTCCAAGCTTGCCAGTCACATGGGTGAGCAGAAGACATTAAAGAGAGTGAAGGCTAAATATATCTGGCACGGATACTCTCGTGATTTGGTGGCGTATGTGAAATCCTGTCGGATTTGTACATGTAGCAAAAAAGCTTCCATCTGACCTAGAGTTGCTCTGGGCGAGTTCCATGCTGGTTTTCCCTTGGAACGGGTACATGTGGACATTTTGGGCCCCTTTATCACATCTGCACTGGGAAATAGATGTGTTGAAGATCATAGATCAGTTCACTAAATGGGTTGAGTGCTATGCGCTCCCTGAACAAGGGGCAGAACTGGTAGCCAAAACGTATGTGGAGCGTTTTGTCACCACATTTGGCTGTTCATATTTCTTACACACCGACCAGGGTCGTAACTTTGAGAGCAACCTATTTAAGGAACTGTGCCATCTACTGGAGATTTCAAAAACACGCACCACAGCTTATAGACCATGTTCGAATGGACAGATTGAACGTAAAAACCGTACTGTCTTGCAGTGTATACGGTGTTACCTGCTAGAGCATGACAGACAGAAAGATTGGGACAAGTGTATTCCTTTCATCGCTGGAGCTATACGATCTATTGTAAGCCGCCAGACGGGGTATACTCCCAACATGATGATGCTTGGTCGAGAAGGACTACAGCCTATTGACATAATGTGCAAATGCCCTGTGTCTGCGACTACAGAGAATGCCCCTTCAGATGCCAGTGACTTCGTCGAACAGTTACAGCAAACGTTGTATGAAACTCATGAGATAGCATGGGATAACCTTAAAATGGCTCAGAAGCGCCAGAAAAAAAGAGTATGATCTACGTTTGCATGAGCGTGCCTATCATGTTGGTGATGTAGTTTATTTTGCTAATTCTGCAACTAAAATAGGCCAGTACAGTAAACTACAACCTCCTTGGACTGGTCCATTTATTATTTATAAAAATGTTGTCAGAAGAACTGTTTGGTATCAAAACCAATGCCGGGAACTAGTTGTTCACCATGATAGATTAAAGCTGTGCAGAGATCGTGATTTACCTCTCTGAATATTGCGAATGAGATGTGCTATAAGCTCTGAAGATCATGGCGATGATGATGACTTATTATCCTCCGATAATGGCCTTAGGTTATCTGATGATAACCGTGCTTCAATTTTTGAAGAGGATTCAGATGAAACCATTCCATATGGTATTGATCCATCCTCATCAATTCTGCATAATGATCTAGATGCTGTTTTGACAGATGACCTGTATATCGACTCTGTTTTACCCGTCCCACAAACACAGCATCACTCTTCTAGGCGCATGAGGTGCCAGGTCCGAGGAGAAATGCATAACACTTCCCCTAGGCGCATGAGGTGTCAGGTCCGAGGGGAACCGCATCACACTTTTTCCTCTAGGCGCATGAGGTGTCAGGTCCGAGGGGAAATATATCACACATCTCCTAGAGATGACAAACTCCAAACTCACACCATTCAGAGTCGAAGAGGAAGGCAGCGCCGTCTTCCCAACAGGTTCCTAGATTATGAAATGTATTAGAATGCTCTTTAAGCATTCGTGAATTAGACTATGTAAGTCTTCATGGACCCTACTTGTCCACCTGAATAAACGTTCCTCTGGTTTCGTCTTATTACGGATTCATTTGGTCATGGCATTGTTGCGGAGTGCAGTTAGTTAGTACAGTACTACAATAGTAATGTGATAATGTACAATGGTAACAGTAATTCAACATTAAAAGAATTACTGTAATCCAGATGATATGAAATTATGACTTCAAATTTTAACATTCTGCATGATACTGAAGACATTCAACTTGTCCGGAAAACATTTATAATCATTGGCTTATGTTCCATTTCCATCTTAGCTTTAGTTTCAGCAACAGCAAAATCGTGATGTTCTATTCTTCGTAAGTTTTTGGGAAACTAAATTAGTTGGACACATAAGCACATAGTGGCTTTTTCCAGCAATAATACTCCTTGAGATACCAAAAACCAACCGGGGTCCATCGCTGTACGACTCACAGAACGCGTTATTATAATTACGCGTTTTTCAAATGACGCGTGAATAATTGCGTGTGGTAATGCGTGGTTATATTTACGCATTTCTTGATCACACATTACAAATATGCGTTGTCAAATGATGTGTAAATTGTTACACATTAATCATATGCATTGTATTGTTAACTGTATTTATTGTCCGTCATGATGTGTGGTCATAATAATGCTCTCTGTTTATGTGTATATGGATTAAATCCATGTACATGCTTTTATAAGTATATGCATCATATGTTATGATGCAAACTCATTTATGTATAGTGAAATCCTGTATAGATTAGCTATTTAATGCCAGTTCTACATTTGTCAGCTCAGATATTTTATAGGGTAGCTTAAATATATTATATATAGTTTTATTAGGTCAGCACAGATATTTTATAGGATAGCCCAGGTATATTAATTCTACATAGGTCAGTTCAGATATTTTATATTAGGCCAACATATTATATACTGCCATACCTAGGTATTTCATTTATTAAACGTATAGCAATTACATGTTAAAATGATGCAATGATGCATTATTACTCTATAATGCATAACTCATGCATATTTATAATGTGCATTACTCTATAATGCAGAAGTCTTGCATATGACAGCATATTTAGAATATGCATTTAGCAAAGACTGCATAAATCGTACAGATGCATTTCTTGCGCTTATCATTTCATAATGCGCGAAGTAATTGGCGCGTTAGTCATAGTGCAAATTCATATGTTTCTTTCTTCTGCTGTATTATCCGTTCCGTTTTAGCTTCATTCAGATACCTTTATTGTGATAGGGATAGTGGTTTTCCGGATTTCCTAAATTTGTGGATTCAGATCCGTTTCAATTATATAAGAGGTATATCATAAATGTTAAGGTTAAAAATGTTCACAAAATTAAAAAATATGCAATATTTATAGGTTTTCCTAGAATCTCACATATGTTAATTTCAGATAACACTTCCACTAAATTCATGTGAGATTATTTTTATTACTTCTTTATCAATTCGGCAATTCCGTAAATTCTGTCAGTTTTTGCTGTGGTGGAAAACGACTGTCCTTAATGTTAGTTAGGATGCTATGCTATTTTAAAATCTGTAACGATGGCCCTCGTCCGGCAGCTGTTGATCTATCCATCTGTTTTATTGTTAACAGCTCATTCTTTCTGGATGGATCAACACCTATCGGAAATTTTTTTTTTAAATTTATAAATGCAAATTCTACATTTAGCAGTTGAGCGTCAATGCCTGTGTGTTTTTTATGGTATGTTAATTTTTAAGGATTAGATTTTTAGATAAGATTTCTAATTAAATAACCATGTTTTTATAAACAGGGGAGAGTGTGGTGCTGGCGGTATCCCGCAGTTCCGTAGTTCGTGTTTCGCGGCTGCCAGGCTGGCTGATTCCCGCCGTTTCTACGGATGCCCGGCAGTCGTACCTTGGAATCCGAACTGCGCACATCTGCCACTGGTTCCACGGGCCGATTCGAGACCTCTGTTTGGTGAGTAACCTTTTATACGTAGCTAAGTTACTACATACCCAACATTTCTATGACATCATTTGACCAGTTAATATCCATTACATTGTCAGTTCTGCCCTTCCAATCGCCCAAAAATATAACCCCTTAGATTTGTCTCTATTGACTTTAATCCCTGATGCCTTTTGAAAATCTGTTAATACTCCATTTAAAATTCTAAAATCCGTATTTTTACCCGCAAACACAGTCGTATCATCTGCATATTTAGAAACCTTTAGTGGCCTTTCTACGCCACGTACACATATTCCTTGAAAGTCATTGCGTTGCCTCAATGTGGCCCCCAATGATTCCATAGCTATGACGAATAGAAGTGGGGACAGTGAGTAACCCTGTCTGACAACTCGTCCCAACACTACAGGTTCGGATAGCTGATTGTTTACTAAATAGCAGCGTGTTATATCAGTATATAAAATATTTACCCATTTAATAAACCTTGAACCAAAGCCAATATGGTCTAAAGACTTAAACAAGAAATCCCATTCTAGTCTGTCAAACGCCTTCTCGTTATCAAGTGCTATTATTGCTGCTGGGATACACTCCTTTTCAACTAATTGAATACGGTCCCGTATAAGCAGTGTTGTTTAATATTGATCTTACTGGCACAGAGTAGGTGTGATCATCATCAATGACTTCGCCTAGGACTGTGCCAAGTTTTAATGTTAGTCCCAGAGTAATAATCTTATAATCTACACAGAGTAGAGAGATTGGTCTATAATTCTGTATTTTATTTCTGTCACCCCTCTTGTATATAAGCCGAACATATGCTTGGGCCATCAGCGGAGGGAGATGCCGTTGCTTAAAAATGCTGGTTGCTATTTCTTCTAATCCTGGCTCAAATATGTGCCAGAATGTTTGATAAAATTCTACTGGAAGTCCGTCGCATCCAGGAGACTTTTCTAACTTCATAGCTTTGAGGGATTTTGTCAAATCATCAATTGTTATTGATTGGTCACAGCTTTCACGACATGAATCTGGAAATCTGTTCGTTATATTAGCTAAATCATCTCTAGTTGCAGTTTCATCGCTTCCTTCAGATTTATACAATGATTTGTAAAATTCGGATACTGTTTCCATCATTTCTGCATTTGAACACACTGATACTCCATCATTAGTCGTCAGTGAGCGCATTAATTTCTCTATACATCTTGCTTTATCCAAGTTACAAAAGTAACCTGTGGGCTTTTCGCCCTCGGTGTGCATTTGTGCTCTTGACCTTATTTTGGCGCCATCAAACTGATATTGCTCTATTTCATTTAGTCCACCTTTTAATTTAACTAATAGTTCGTAATAATTTTATTCCCCATCATTAAGTTTCTTATTAATTTTACACAACGACCTCTGAAGTACCTTTTTACGCTTTCGTATTTCTCGTGCTTTCCTGATGGAATACTGCCTTGAAATATATTTCAGGTCTGATTTAGCATCTTCCCACCAGTCTGTTACGCATTCATACGAACCTCTTCTTTCATCCCAATGCCTCCAACAACTTTCCACACATTTGCGATAGCAACTATCTCGTAGCAATGCTACACTAAGTTACCAAAATCCATCTCCTCGTTACTGGTTTTATGTTAGTTTTACACATGTAACCTTTCAGTGATCGTTCTACATAGATCCTGTCTAACCTTGAAGCTAACCTTCCATCGGTTGAAAACCAAGTAAATCCCCGGCTTTCTAGATTTTCAATCCGATAAGTGTCTACCAAGCTACTTTTGTAGCTACTGTCTACCATTTTCACAAATGTGTTTCAAAATATCAAGCGATGTGTCATTAAAATTAGACCTAGAGTTTCTGTCTTTAGCCTCACCCAATATGCAATTAAAATCACCGCCCATAATTAGGTTATCGGGCATTCAGTCTTGAATTATTGTGGAAACATCATTTAGAAATTCACGGCACAATTGATGAGAGGTAGGTGCATAAAGGCACATCAAATTTAAACTTGTGTTTAGTGCATCAATTGATACACAGATCCATCGTCCATTTGTATCTGATGACGACGATATAACATCAACATAGTTGAGACAGCGGGCAGGTAAGAATGGCCACTCCCGCACTATTATCCTGTGATAAAGAATAAAAAATCTGCCCTTTTGCAATATCTTTGAGAGATTCATACACTTCAGTGTTTTTGAATTTTGGTATCTTGTAGAAAAGGATTATCAACTCTCTCATTTGCTAATTCTTCGAGCAAGTGGCGCTGCTTGAATTCGGTATTTAATCCTCTGCAATTGATGGTGTAGGTAATCATAATTTGTAAAATGATGTTACAACCGCCATCATTAGATTAACTTGATTTGGTTTTTTTAGCTCGTTTCTTAGACCATTTACCTAATTTTCCTGCGAATTCAATGTTTCCTAGTTCTACCACAGACAAATATTCATATTTGGAAATATCAAAATCATGGCGCAGTAGACGATATTTCACGCCTCTCGCTGTTACATATGGCACTAACACATCACCTCATTCTGATCGGTACATTACCATTTCATCTTTCATCTGTGAACTCTGTGTTTGAATGGACACATCTTGTAAGTATGGGATTGTCTTCTGGGGAGTCATGACCCCGGGGACATCTTATATTTGCAGTCCAAGACCCCCAGCTAAGAATATGACAAGACCCCCAGCAAAGAATATGACTATATTTTTGAATACCAGACGAGCTAGGGAACGGATAACACAATGAGCGAAAATGTATTAGCGCGATCTAGTGTGTGCATCAAGTCGATGCAAAACTGACACGAAAATATAGCTGATACAATAAGTGAAATTGGAATATGAAATTGGAATAGAATAGACTAAGACTTAGGGCAGTGAGCTGATGGAATCTATCGGTGATTGAAAGATGAAAGCTGTTGCTACAGGCGCGGCATAACCTTTTATAGTATTCAACCGAAGTTATGACCAATAGTTTTCTAAATATTCAAGCAAGAGCGTCGGTAGGATGCTACGCACAGAGTGTACGTAGCACAGACTGAATGATTCATAAAATGACGTAGTAAACGTGGCGACGACCGACTTACAATAAGGTGACCGGGTTTCTATATTTCTATAGAGGCGACCCACGACATCAGATACGACACCAGATGTTGGTGAATCAGATGTGGTACATGGTCACTACGTCATGACACCCTTCTGAAATGCAGGCGTGGGCCTAATAAGCAAGGGACTGGACGTGGGCATGATAGCGTCTGGCGCCAAGAAGATTAGAAAACCAGACAAAAATTGTCGAAGCAAGGTCCATCACTGTCAAGTTTGTGGGAGGTTATCGGATAGGATTCCATCACTTAACTTGTTCGATGTTCTTTTCCTAAGAGAGAAACTCGGAGTTTGATTAGTCAGGATGACGTCACAATCAATGAGCATCGAATCAAACTCTGGAAAGAAGAACCCAAACGAACATGGTAAAGAGCTCCAAAGAAGTATAAGATATGGACTTTAAGAATAATGGGTAGTCCGGTCCGCCTCGCACCTCGTACAAGTTCTTGCTGAACGTTTATTTTCAGTAAGCAAGAGTTGGTTGAAATAGCATAGCATACCAGCCGAATCTGGGAGTAATGTTAGCTAAGCTAGGGAGTATAAATCCATAAGTCAACTAAGTCGGATAATTTAGTCAAATTATAAGTAATTTTAATAATCGTATTTTGTGGTAGTAGAAACCACCTTTCTGATACAACGTATATTGCATAGTAGAGTTAGAGAATAAAATCATCACCTTGTGATTTTACTACAAGGCAAGAGTTCGTGTTGTTAATAAAGTTACTCTGATATTTACGGAAGACCACCGTAGCTTACCATCATCTTCAGAATAGAATAGTCAGATCAGGCCCGGATACATAAAACAAATATCGTTGATTACATCTACATCTACCAACGAGGCGAGCTAGTATCCTGTTCTTTCGTGACTGGTAAGGTTGGTTGTCGCAGCAACCTTACATACAAACCTTACCCGAAGCGAAAGAGACTGCAAAATCGATTTTATATTAAGAGACGTACAAGTAGTGTTTTGAGTTACGTCATCAGCTTAGGTGACGTCATCACATCTTCAGTGGCGAGCCTGTGCCAGGATTCCAGAGTAACTAAACACAGTGAGTAAAAGTTGTATGGCCCAAGCACCGAGCGAACGACCCGCCAACGTAGTATTAAGAGACCTCGCTAACCGGGTGAAAGTTTTTATAGAGAGGGCCCAGTTAACAGAGACAACGAAGGTCATCCAACATAGAGAGTATAGCGACAGCACCATAATTAAAATAACGACAGAAATAGACTGCCCTGAGCAACCAAGACTAGCGATGATTACCATTACACTAGAATATCGCTAGCGAAATGGAAAACCCACAAGAACCCCCTAGCGTGACCCTGCCTGGCATCGACCGACGAGTAGAGCTACGTCCTGAGACCGTGGCGGCCATGCAGGCCATGGGGACGGCGATGGCCGGGGCGATCGTCGAAAGCAGCGACCGCCGAGAAAATGAGCGGGTGTACCGGAAGGAGATCCGGGACACAATCTACCGAATACAACCCTGCGACGGAGTAGTGCCGGAGGAGGTGAGAACCTTCCTCGCCGAAACCAGGCGAGCATGGGTCGCCAATGAAGGACGGCTAGATGGCATACCAGCCTACATCGTCACGCGAGCAGCACGAGGGCAATTATCCAGAGCCATAGATGGGTTTCTCGTGGGAAAAGTCAGGGAGAATATTACTTTCGGAGAATTTCACGAATACATCACACTGAACTTCATATCAGCAAATGAAGGAGAACGGATCAAATATGATCTGGAGGGTATACGACAAAGGCGGAACGAAACCGTCGTGACATTTAACCGACGTTATCGGGAACTGAGTACCCGGGCTTACCCTGTCGAGAACATTGACAACAGGAGGACCATCTTGGGGATTTACCTCAGGGGTCTATCTGATCGCCGTCTCAGCAAGAGGATTGTCCGCAAGAAGGCCACCACCCTGGCCCGCGCTATTGAAATCGCGGAGGAAGAGGCCACCTGTGACGACCTGCTCCAGGCCATGAAAATCAGTAAAAGACAGGAAGAGGGCATGGAGGTGAACGTAGTGGGTCCAGGGGAGGAAAAGGAGATATGGAACGTAGTCAATGTTAAAGAAACAGATTGTTCAACAGAATAGAATGGTTGAGCAATTGTGTGGGTTGGTGAGCGACCTACAGCTAGAGCGGCAGACGGCGACTAGGGCCGCCAAGCCCGAGAAGAGAACCCCACCGCTAGCAAAACCACGTACCCCACCCTCGCCCCGACCAGTCAGAGCGGGACGAGAATTGCAACACATTACCTGCTACAATTGTGGCCGGGTCGGCCATTATAAGAGTGACTGCCGTCAGGCAGTGCAACCAACCACACGAAGACCACAACCGCGACCACAGCCCCGACCGCAACGACCACCCATGACGTGTTTTACATGTGGCCGAGAAGGACATACGGCCCAGAATTGTTTTGGGGCGTATATGAGCCGGCAGGCGACTCCTGCCGTAACAATAAAATGTGTTGGGTGTGGAAAAGACGGCCACTACATAAGAGAATGTCCGCTGCAGAATGGTCCTGCCGGGACCCAACAAAAGGGTCCGGCTAACCGCAGGGCGATCAAGCGTCCCCACACTGACGAAATGGAGATCGACGAGGTGAACGATCATCGACGACGCATGACACCCAGCGACTGTTCACGTAATATTCGAATGGATCTGAACAATGCTAGATGCAACCGTGACGACTACACGGATCGCGATGGTTTTGTGTTGACTGGGGAGGGGACGGATGAAATGGGCCGTCGTTCATACGGTGTCGGATACAGTTCATCCTCCTGCCGGAACAGCTACGCCGAAATAGTTAGTGGACGAAGGAGCCCGGGAAACGACGACGGAGAGAGCCGTTGGTGAGATCACCGACCGAGCGGTTCTTAATCCGTCTAAAAATGGATAAAGACGGTCCATCGGATCAGGGTAAGTACCTGCATGCCTTAGTGGATACTGGTGCTAGCACATCCTTGATTCGTAAGGATATATGGCGTAGCATGCTGAATGCTAGGCCATTGAAAAGAGCAAGAACGCTCTTAGCTGTAAATGGTTCCCCGATAAAGTTGTTGGGGGAAACACAAGTAAAATTCAAGAACGCCCGACCCATCCCCAGTACGATTGTGGCCAGAATGAGGCATGAATGTTTACTTGGAGCAGATGCTTTGCACCTGGAAAATGCAAAGATTGACTATCGGGCCAAAATTGTAGTATGGTTTGGCCAGATATATCCCTTTGAATATCCGCATAGAGAGCAGACAAATTATGTCTATGCAAGCTGTAAGGAAACGACCGGATATAAAAATATCGACAAAGTCATGGCAGACTTTGCAGATATTTTTGATACGGCTCGTCCAAACACGTTAGGACTGGTCCCCAAAGTGAGGTGTACGGTACCAACAGGAGATGCTTATCCTATAAGGCAAAAAGCCTACTGTCTACCGTTGGCCAAGCAGTATATAGTCAAGAATCAAGTGGCTGAAATGCTGGCAGCGGGCGTCATAAGACTGTCGTCATCGCCATGGGCGTCGCCCATTACGTTGGTCCCTAAAAAGGACGGGGGGACTAGATTTTGTGTCGACTACAGAAAGTTGAATTCTGTGTGCAAGAAGGATAGTTATCCACTGCCAAACATAGCCGATATTTTTGATTCAATGTGCGGCGCAACGATATTTTCGACTATGGACTTGAAGTCTGGCTATTGGCAGATACCAATGGACAGCCAAGACATAGAGAAAACAGCGTTCGTTTGTAGTGAAGGCTTGTTCGACTTTGTTCGGATGCCGTTCGGTTTTGCGAACTCAGGTGCCGTATTTCAGAGGGCAATGAACGATATTTTCCGAGAATTCGTGGGAAAATATCTGCATGTTTTCGTCGACGATATAGTCATATATTCAAGAAACCCGGCTGAGCATGCACAGCATTTGCGCACAGTTATGCGTAGAATTCGAGAATATAATTTGCAAGTGAAAAAATCTAAATGCGATTTCGCCCAACCATCAGTTGATTTGTTAGGATATCGTGTTTCAGCACAGGGAGTGGCTCCTCAGGTCCAGAAGGTCAAGGTCATAAGAGAAATGTCACCACCACGCGATGTGGGTGAGGTGAGAAGTTTCCTTGGAGCTACAGGTTATTACCGCTCTTGTGTGCAAGGCTATGCCGAAATTGCTAAGCCTTTGATAGAATTGACTAAGAAATATAAACGTTTTGAGTGGGGTCAGGAGGAACAGCAAGCGTTTAAGAAATTGCAAAACTTGCTGTGTAGTGAGACGGTTCTCACATATCCGAATTTGAATGCTCCGTATAGATTGTATACTGATGCGTCTAGCTATGCGATAGGTGCGATACTGGTACAGGTAGATGACAAGGGTATTGAGCGGGTGATTCAGTATGTTAGCTCTACTCTTAAAGACAGTCAGTTGAATTGGCCTGTGATAGAAAAGGAAGCTTATGCGGTAATATATGCGCTAAAGAAGCTTAGACCTTATCTATTTGGCGCGCAGTTTACCGTGTATACCGACTACAAACCCCTAAAGAGTTTGTTTGTGGGCGAAGTTAAAAACACGAAAGTGCAGCGCTGGGCGGTACTGATTGCCGAGTACGGATGTAAGATTGAATACATCCAAGGCTCGAAGAATATTCGAGCGGACATGTTGTCCAGGTTACGTCGACCGGTGGAAGTCGCAACGTTAGATACAGGCGACTTTGTGATACCAGATGTCGACGAGGGAGTGTTACCTCACGTCCCTCTGGAAGCATTCGACATACCATATGACGAATTGTGTGCCAAGCAGACCAAGGAATACCCGGAGTTGTTCAAAAACACCCCGGAGGAGTATATGGTCAAGAATGGCATTTTGTATTCTTTAATTACGCCTTCAGCGTTGGACGCTGAGTACCCCAGAATTGTCTTACCCACCCTGTTCCGTGAGAAAGTGCTCCGGATGGCTCATGAACGAGCTGGTCACCAAGGTCTGCAGAAGACCATCGGCATGGTAAGAGATTCGTTTGTATGGACGTCTTTAAGAAAAGACATAATTCGTATGCTTGAAACGTGTACGAAGTGCCAGGTCAACCGACCTGTCACTACCCGACCCAGGTATAGTGAAATGCCCATGGCCAATTATCCGGGTCAGATAATTGGAATGGATTTGATCGGTCCACTATTAGAATCGGGTAAGGGTAACGTATATATCATGACGGTGATTGATCACTGTTCTGCGTGGGCAGAAGCATATCCAATCGCTGCAAAAACATCTCAAAATGTGGAAGAAAAATTTTTCAACGAGTATGTCGCGCGTCATGGCGTCCCTGAGATTGTAATAACCGATCAGGGTAAAGAATTTTGTTCCCGTTCTCTGGAGGAGCAGTTTAAGGAACACGGTATCGACCATAGACGGTCTAGCCCATACCATCCGCAGACCAATGGACGTACCGAGAGATTCAACCGCACTCTTAAGGAGTTGATCCAGAAAGGGGTGAACAACGCCTCGCAGGCGTGGGAAGACGAGTTGGGAGCAGCTTTGACAGCGTACCGCAGTACTCGTCATGCGACGACCGGATATACGCCATTTTATTTGACGTATGGGCGACGGGCGAGATTACCAATGGCCGTTCCAATCGATGCGTCGCAAGACCTTGGTGAGAGACTAACGTATCTCAACAACGCCTTGCTACATGCTCGGGAGGGAACAGCTAGATCTCGAGAGATTCACAGGGAACAAATTAATAAGCGTGCGAACGCTGGTGAGTTTAAAGTGGGGGACTCGGTGGTCGTAAAAGCTGAGGAGAGGATGAAGTTGACCTCTCGCAGTGACCCCGAGTATGAGATCTTTAAGATCAATGGACCTGTGGCGCACGTCCGCCATCAGAGGTCTGGCACGTCCGCCATCAGAGGTCTGGTAAGGTGCGTGTAGTTAATGTATGTAAGTTGCGCATAGTCGACTCAGAAATGTGCTGGGACGCGGTACGACCACGCCCCATTCGTAACCCTACCAAGGGGACGAAGGCTAGCCATCACCCCAGGGCGATGTTGCCCGAGCCAGAACCTATGGTCACCAACGCAGATACGACACCCCAGGTTCGTAAGAAGCGGCCAGCTTCGGATATGGAACCAGAGGTGCGTACAGGGGGTAAGAGGGTTGACCGGAAAAGGGTGCAACCCAGTACGAATCGCAGTCGAAACCATGAGTCACCAAGTGACGTCATCGGAACTCCCAGGCCCATGGAGATTGACGCTCCAGAGGCGGCACCAGAGCTGCTCTCTGAACCAATGGAGATGCTTCCATCGCATCCTTATATGCTGCGCAAGCGCAGACATATACCAGATGACGATTCTGACAGCAAGCAACTCAGGTTAGACTTGAAGCGAAAGCAAGGGTATGGGCGGGAGAACGAATCCGGTAACAAGCGACTCCGAATTGGCATAATAGACTCCGCCCTTTACGATGATGTGCTATACGCTGATTTCGTCAGTCGTATAAATGCCGTTATTCAGCGGCGCAACCGCCGATAGTGTGTATTGTATCGCTATACTTTAACATCGCAAATAGCCAGTACGTAAAATATCATAACGATTAAGACTAAATTTGTTCGCAAAATACTAAAATGTATTCGTTTAAAGTGTGTATAATGGCGTTGTGGTTTAGCATGGTATCAAGTATATGCAAGGACTCGAGTATACACCGCCTACCGAACGGCGTCATGATAACTAAGCCGGAGACTGTGTCAGTGATACGGGCCGAATGGACCGTGATAGTATCCATCGACCATCCTTACCTACCCGCGGAGTTCCTGGGACGGTTGGCCCAAATGGCCAGTCTCGCCGCTAGCATGGGTACCAAAACAGCGTTTTTGAGTGGGAACGATATATACGGATTACAGCATCGAATACGGGGGGTAAGAAAGATGGCAAGCCAAACACAGCAAACCATGAGCAGTCGAAGTGGCGCTAGGCAGAAGCGGGGGTTATTTAACTTTGTGGGCGACATCGCATCATCACTGTTCGGTACCGCTACATCTGGGGATATAGACGCCATACGAGATGTGGTAAGGAGGACGATGACGAGGATGAACAAAGTGGTGCATTTTACCAACCAGTTGACGTCGCACGTCAAATTAGCTTTCCGAGATATTGGTATGAACACGGACCATATTAACGAGTTAGGCGACAACTTGGCCAGTGCAACGAGCAACATGAGCCGAGCGCTCAGGCAGCAGGGAATTCGATTGTTGGAACTCTATGCGTTGGTACGGTTAGGACATGTTATAGACTCGGCTGAACATGTGGTCTATGACTACCAGAAGGCAGCCGAACGATTCCATAGGCAAACGGCATCCTTAGAGTTGGGTCGTCTAACGGAGGAACTTTTTAGTCCCGAGGATCTGACGTCCGTATCGAAACAGGTTAGTGCGGAATATAGGCTGATAAGACCGTATCAGTGGTATTACAGAAATGTGGTGGTATATCCATTGTGGCAGGACGAATTGAAACTTCATTATGTGGCGACGTTACCGTTAATTGACGGAGGACAATATATCGAATATGGACTACACTCATGGCCTGAACCACTGGCCAAGACAGGGTATTACATGCAAGTGATACTGGCCCGTACCAGTATTGGTCTAGATACCAAGACGGGGTGGTACTGACCCTAGGGTGTGCCAGGGACAACTACGGGTCGACAAGACCCACGTGCCCTGTATTGTGAGTGTATTGACAAATGCGACTGATAGCAACTGTAATATTCAACTAACGAAGTCAAACGTAACCATTAGTAAATTATTTGCCAACGAGAAAATCGGAGTAGTGTTACAAACGTTCGGCGAGACGGTGGAAATCCATTGCGACGGACGACTGACGGACCGATGTAGGGTGAGTAATGGTGTGTATGCATTGATGTCTGGAGAATGCGGGTATAGTGGGAGGGGCTGGCGATTCGAGCCTGTGGCGTCTTATAGTCGGACGTACACTCGAATAGGCCTAGCCATTGAAATGCCCCATTTGGATGTGTCTGGCGTTCTAAATCAATCTATGATAGTTGACCATTTAAAGCCACAACCGTGGAACCATTTACAAAAGTCTAAGTACGTGCCGCTAGCACCGTTATCCATGATCGACCCAGTGATGGTCGATGGCATTGGGGTACATTCTTTCGTATCATATTCAACGGGTTCCTTCGTAGTTGTGTTGGTAATTGTGCTTATATTATATAAATGTGGCGTGTTATCACGCATGTGGAATGCACTTAAATGCAAGCCACGTGCGGCCCATAAATGCAAGCCACGTGCGGCCCATAGTAGTGAACCGCATATCATTGCACCAACTATTCAGACCCAGCAGCCCCGGAGACCTGCAGCTCTACCGGAGCTGCTGCGGAGGGCAACCGGGTCGTCGCCTAATGCTGACGCCAGGACTGAGATCGACCCGACGGCTGCCGAATGGATAGAGATGGAGACGTACGTTGACGTGGTGGATCCTAACGTGAGCATAAACCGCTTGGAGGTATCACCATGACATTTTGGCACTAACTTTATATGTTTCTACTGGAACGATAATTGGTGAATATTAATAATTGTGGGCGAACTTTATCATGATACCATACTGTGTACTGTTTTATTAATAGGAAAAATTCACATGATCTGTAATGGTATTTGCACTGTAGGATTAAGGTTTTGAACTATAATGTTGTGTCGTGTGACGACGAATCATTACGACACGCGAAAAGTCTGTCGCTGCTGACCATCTTGTCGCTGCTGGCAGTAGCGGCAGTTTATATTAATACATTATGTAATATGTATTCACTTGTTTTAAACTGTCCCGATTGCTCGCTTTTATTGTTAAGTTACGCGTGGATCGAGGTTATCGACCACGGTTTAATGATGTTATTAATGTGTTTCCGGGGGCAGTCTTTTGCTACCCGGACATGTATGTTTGTATAATTATCAACCATACACTAACGAACAATACTAATGTATTTCCGAGCATTCCGCTACTCGGACAAGTATTGGTGTATAATATATTGCCCTGTATTGTTAATTTCTTGACAAATTGGATGAATATCAGGTGGTATCCGTTCAGGCTGCTGGTATTGGTTTGGGTTGTTGATAGTCCACAACGAGTTAGTTGACACTCTCTTTAAGGCCTTAAGAGAGATGGTCAATTAACTTTGGTTGAGGGGCGTATGTAAGTATGGGATTGTCTTCTGGGGAGTCATGACCCCGGGGACATCTTATATTTGCAGTCCAAGACCCCCAGCGAAGAATATGACAAGACCCCCAGCAAAGAATATGACTATATTTTTTAATACCAGACGAGCTAGGGAACGGATAACACAATGAGCGAAAATGTATTAGCGCGATCTAGTGTGTGCATCAAGTCGATGCAAAACTGACACGAAAATATAGCTGATACAATAAGTGAAATTGGAATATGAAATTGGAATAGAATAGACTAAGACTTAGGGCAGTGAGCTGATGGAATCTATCGGTGATTGAAAGATGAAAGCTGTTGCTACAGGCGCGGCATAACCTTTTATAGTATTCAACAGAAGTTATGACCAATAGTTTTCTAAATATTCAAGCAAGAGCGTCGGTAGGATGCTACGCACAGAGTGTACGTAGCACAGACTGAATGATTCATAAAATGACGTAGTAAACGTGGCGACGACCGACTTACAATAAGGTGACCGGGTTTCTATATTTCTATAGAGGCGACCCACGACATCAGATACGACACCAGATGTTGGTGAATCAGATGTGGTACATGGTCACTACGTCATGACACCCTTCTGAAATGCAGGCGTGGGCCTAATAAGCAAGGGACTGGACGTGGGCATGATAGCGTCTGGCGCCAAGAAGATTAGAAAACCAGACAAAAATTGTCGAAGCAAGGTCCATCACTGTCAAGTTTGTGGGAGGTTATCGGATAGGATTCCATCACTTAACTTGTTCGATGTTCTTTTCCTAAGAGAGAAACTCGGAGTTTGATTAGTCAGGATGACGTCACAATCAATGAGCATCGAATCAAACTCTGGAAAGAAGAACCCAAACGAACATGGTAAAGAGCTCCAAAGAAGTATAAGATATGGACTTTAAGAATAATGGGTAGTCCGGTCCGCCTCGCACCTCGTACAAGTTCTTGCTGAACGTTTATTTTCAGTAAGCAAGAGTTGGTTGAAATAGCATAGCATACCAGCCGAATCTGGGAGTAATGTTAGCTAAGCTAGGGAGTATAAATCCATAAGTCAACTAAGTCGGATAATTTAGTCAAATTATAAGTAATTTTAATAATCGTATTTTGTGGTAGTAGAAACCACCTTTCTGATACAACGTATATTGCATAGTAGAGTTAGAGAATAAAATCATCACCTTGTGATTTTACTACAAGGCAAGAGTTCGTGTTGTTAATAAAGTTACTCTGATATTTACGGAAGACCACCGTAGCTTACCATCATCTTCAGAATAGAATAGTCAGATCAGGCCCGGATACATAAAACAAATATCGTTGATTACATCTACATCTACCAACGAGGCGAGCTAGTATCCTGTTCTTTCGTGACTGGTAAGGTTGGTTGTCGCAGCAACCTTACATACAAACCTTACCCGAAGCGAAAGAGACTGCAAAATCGATTTTATATTAAGAGACGTACAAGTAGTGTTTTGAGTTACGTCATCAGCTTAGGTGACGTCATCACATCTTCAATCTGATTCTGCAACTGACATTGTATCATCATCCATAGCATTTATCTCAATCTTAGATTCTGAGCTATTGTCTTCTTTATGACGCTTATTGCTACTTAAGTTACATTTGTCAAGAGCGTCATTTACCATATCTTCAAGCTGACTTAAATCAAGTGGGCTTAGCGGAAAATCGGAAAATCGACTGAACTTTCTGTCTTCTGAGTCCTAAACTTATCCTGTCCTAATTTTAATTCATCTTCTAAGGAATTGTAAACTGGCTCTTCTGTAAGATCATAATTTTTCTGCAGCCACGTTTGGCTCCACTGCATTTTGATTATTTTCTTGACTTAAGGTTATACCCTCATCTAATACTTGAATTTCATCAACTGCAGTTACTTTAACAGGATTTGATGATTTGTTTGTGTCATTTTCAGTGGCATGAACCACAACAGCTTCCATAGCGATTGCTTCAGAAGCATTTGACTCAGTTGCATCCTTTAATGGGAGATTATTTCCTGATACTGAGGGCTTGTTTTGATTTTTTGGACAGCTCCATTTAAAATGGTCAACTGAACCACAGAGCAAACATTTGTTTCGATTGGGACAATCTGTTGCCAAATGGTCAGTACTAAGGCAGATCCGGCATTCTTTAATTTGCCTTATATACCATAAGGGCAGGACAAAGCTGCCATCAAGCGCCAATCTGCTTGGTAAAGGGCTATCCACTTTATCAAACCAGATGCGTCTTACACCGTACTCTAGCGTTCTGTCAAAAGGATACGTTTCCCGTTCAAGCTTTTGCACTTTGCCATACTTCTTGAGTTCATTCATGATTCTGTCATCTGGAATTTCTAGTGGAACATTCATCTTCACTTGCAACCTATCTGACTCGATTTCTTCTACATTAGAAACTTCGCCTTTTACAAGAAGAACATCTTCTAGAAGCCTTTCCTTGACCCCCTCATTTGACACTGTTACATTCCATACAGTTTTAGTAACATTGATAAGCCCCTGCAAAGCAGCAGGTCCCGCGCCAACGACGTCCTTTAACCCATGATACACGTCGATAGCCATGACACCCCACCCCTTAGTTGTTATTTTAAGGAATAGGGTACGCTCATAGGTTGCCATGGTGTTTTATAAGAAGAGGAAACCCATACTACTACAATATATAATACAAATATATAACACCAAGACGTCGGGGAAAGAGCTAAACACTAAATAAATAGTGTCCCCCTTTGAAACCCTGACGTCTACCAACAAATATACGAATAGAGAGTACAGTCATATATGTGTTAGTTTGAACCACTTATTAAGTGGTTCACTAACACTAACCAATTAAAGTGGTTTCCTAATGCATACTAACATATTACAGTCATATATTTGTTAGTATGTTCGAGTTGATCGGCGACAGCCAACTGACTATAAAGATTTATATCATCAAAGTACTAGGCTTGTGCTTACAAGGGATTAAATCTACTCACTCAAGTGATCTTGCCAAATATATTGAGCTAGCCAACAAACTATAGAAATAGCATACTGGCGCAGGGAGAAATGTGTTGCATTGACCACAGTAAGAGGAGACCTATTAAATGGCAGAAACCGCCAGCTAAGAGGAGTGCCTTAAGAAAATGGAGACACAAAATCCGCTCCAACCAAGACAAAAATTTAAAGGATATACTAATACGAAACATGGGTACAAAACCCATCTACAAAATCGCGCTAGAAACTAGCAAATTCGGGCAGCAATTGCAGAGCTAAATAAAGGTGTGCGTTCACTTCGTCTACTACTACTACTACTACTACTACTACTACTACTACTACTACTACTACTACTACTACTACCACCACTACTACTACTACTAATACTACCACCACCACTACTGCTGCTACTACTACTTGTACTACTACTACTGCTACTACTACTACTGCTGCTGCTACTACTTATGCTGCTGCTGCCACTACTGCTACTACTACTACTACTACTACTACTACTACTACTACTACTACTGCTACTGCTGCTGCAGCTGCTACTAGTACGTCTGCTGCTGCTTTCGTCTGCTATTACTACTACTAATACTACTACTACTACTACTACTACTACTACTACTACTACTATTATTATTATTATTATTATTGCTGCGGCTTCTGCTGCTCCTGCTGCTGCTACTACTACTACTACTACTACTACTACTACTACTACTACTACTACTACTACTACTACTACTTCTACTACTACTACTACTACTACTAATAATAATAATAATAATAATAATAATAAAACTTTTCTTCTGATTACACGACCAAGGGATCGTGCGGAAAACCTTCAATATACAAAAATATATAGAAAACTGACAAATCATACAATTACCCAAACACTAGAGGGACGTCAAAACATTGCTGTCTCATTTGAATGTTTTGATAAAATATATGCATACTTTTAGGCTATGTTCTATCTACATGTATCTATCAATCGATTACATTAAAATACCCACCCAGTTCTCCAGATTTACCTTACAAGAACCTATTAGGTGCATCGTTCAATACTCATTGCAATGGACACACCTAGCAACTCTATTAGCCAATCAGATTGGCGAAAAAAACCCAGGAAGTACCGTATTGCATAACACAATGGTCAATGGATAAACCTAGCTAGGTCAGTAATCTAGCAAATCGCATAGATTGTAAATGTAATAGCTCAACATGTACTGATGCAGGAATGTGGTGAAAGTACTCTCGATTTGAGGGAGTGTCTAATCGTTGAGGACAAACTGGATAATGCAGCCATTATTGAGGAGATTGTCAGGTAAGGGTTTACGATATTAATAATGTTTTAATTTATTGCTATGTCATTTAGAAAAAATGTTTGTATAAGGACTCACATTGATGCCACAAAAGGGAGGTAATAGCTTACATATGGTAAATGATTATTGGCTATTTATCATCATATATTTCTTATTGCAAAATAGCAACACCCGCATTATAATTTAAAGTTCTAACTTAGGATTTTTTGTTTGCAAACACTAGATTTTAATTTCAGTTTGGCCCGTTCCTTGTTTATTTAATCATATGCAGTTCCCTTAATTTATTTGATTTTATTTGATGAAATTATCTCTCAGTTTCATCCAGTAAAATATTTCCAAAATTGTTGCCTGATTTGCGGATTAATTTCACAGACTGCATGGGCAGACTATTGGGTCATTAAAGCACGGAAATTTCACGTGTTCTTAATTATATCAAAATCAACATAATATGAGTTGCTATGGTTTTCCATTGGACTGCAGATTATTATGCCCAGTTTATAAATAGACTCGGGTAATATTTATCTAAGCAACAACGAGCAAGTATTTAAGCATAAACCCTGTGTCAGCGGTACAGCAAACACATGTAATATCGCCGCTGCCTGTTAAATTGCTCCCTTTATTTTAAGAGACTATTTCCAAAATTGTCCGGGATTGCCTACGCTTTGAAAGTTGGTAATCAAACTCCCGTTGTATTAGTATAATTTGTACTCCTAATCACGCTACCTATTCTTAAACATATGCATTCTGTTCCAATATGTCACAATGCCGTCTGGGAGCAAAGACTAAATTTGAACTCGTGTTTTGGTGTTTAGCTTATTGCTTGTATACATCATGTCGCAAGGGGTGTGGCTGGCTTTAACTTAGTTTTTCAAGTAGGTGAGTGTGGGTGAGGGTGGATTTGTGTATATTATATAAATATTTACCCAGATGAACTTGGCAAAGTACGCCTTGTATCCCAAATTCGTCACACGCCAGGCGGCTGCTCGTTTCTCATTGCAATGGTCGGCACGTCTCTGTATTTCAATAGCACACATAGATGGAGCCACAGACCCTTCTACATGAAGAATACAAATGGTTACTATTAAAATTTCATTATCTTAATTGCAAATCATACATACTACTACTACTACTACTACTACTACTACTACTACTACTACTACTGAATATTGAAAAACAATCTGAAATATAAACTGGTCACCAGATCATCTGCATTTTGGATTCAGAAGCTTAAAACACCACCATGTTGTATGCCCTACATTACGTGACCACCCGTCTTCAGTGACTGATTGTTTTTGCCACATACACTTTTCCCTCAGCCATTTGATGGCGGACAAACACAAAAAAATATATAGAGTGCAATAACTTTTCTGTTGAACATTGTGCATGCGCAAAGTTGTACTCACAGATACATTCAACTGCTATTAGTTTCTAGCAGTTGCAATACGTCATATATTATTCTATGCTATTCCATTAGAATTATATTACCATAACTTGCCATTGTACTGGTTAATTGATTTCACTGAGAACATATAACCAATGAAATTGGCTGGAACAATTTCCGGTAAGAAAATGACAAAACGAAGGTTTTTCTATGCCATTCCTGGTAAGTACATTACCTAAAGCTGCAGACAGTATCCTTTGTACCATAATATCAGAGTAAATGTGAATAGGCGAGGTGAAGTGCGTGAAGATCGGCACGTTTAGACGATAATGCTGATAAAACGCCTCATCATCATTGGTAGCAGTGCAAACATACTGAGGACGCTGTAAGAGAGGCAGTACATGACTTAGTTAATAAGTTGTTAATTTCCGGGCTTTCTGGATTATCACACTATTTATGCAAAGTACATTGACATATCTATTAATTATTGAGATATTAACACGATGTTGATGGTTTTTGTCACATACACTTTTCCCTCAACCATTTGATGAGGCACGAACACAAAAAAAGATATGGAGTGCAAGAACAATTCTGTTGACCATTGTGCGTGTGCAAAGTTATACTCGCAGATACATTCAACTGCTATTAGTTTCTAGCAGCATACTGTTTATATCAAAACTTGCTTATAATGTCAGATGATCAAACAATGTTTGATTCGTGTGACTACAGTTTATATAAAAATTGCTTATAATGTTAGATGATCAAACAATGTTTGATTCGTGTGACTACAGTTTATATCAAAACTTTCTTATATTGTTAGATTATCAAACAATGTTTGATTCATGTGACTACAGTTTATATCAAGACTTGCTTATACTGTCAGATGATCAAATAATGTTTGATTCGTGTGACTACAATTTATATCAAAACTTGCTTATAATGTCAGATGATCAAATAATGTTTGATTCGTGTGACTACAGTTTATATCAAAACCTGCTTATAATGGCAGATGATCAAACAATGTTTGATTCGTGTGACTAGTTTATATCAAAACTTGCATCACTACTAATTTTTTTTTATTGTTTAATTTAATATGCCTAATTTATTGATTAAATGTTCAACCAATTAATGCTATATAAGTGACTTCAATTACTCTTCATTGCTGTTCATCAACTTATCAACACCGCCATTATGGAATGCTTGATAAACGTAATGATTATAAATGATTATAAAACACCTCTGATGATTTCCAATGCTCAGTCTGCATAGTCGTATGCGGATCACAAACACGGTAGCTCCAGTCAAACTATATGATTTGACAGAGCGTAGAATCGGACAAAGTCCAGCCCTCTTAATAGATTCGTTTAGTATGGTAGATACAGTAGACTCGTAAACTTGTATGGAGCATATAACGTTAACAAAGCTGGTTGTGGTGAGGCGAAAGGTTTTGGTCCTGTCTATGTATGTATATAACCAAAAGGCAATGTCCAGGTCAGAATCTGAAAACTTGGGGAAGGTACACTTCAAAATCTATAGGTAGCATTCTTAATGCCGAAGAAGGTTATAGGCAATGATCTGTCATCATGAAAATTTTCATTATCAACAGAAAAAGGATTCTCCTGAATCTACCTGCTTTGTAATCATAATACACTCCATTAGGGGCTAAATCCGACGGCCGTGCGACAATGATAACATAGGTATCAACTTTAGTTTTAAATCATTTATAGTCATAGTTGTATTGCAACCCAGCGTCTTAAATAACTTGATATTGTTCAATAGGCATAGATTGTGTTTGTTTTGTTGGCCCAACAGTCCCTGATTTTATTAAACCACCAACTCTTCTTCTAATGTTGTCAACTAAGGCTTTAGAACTGATGCTGGACGCTCCGAACAATCAGATACCGAGCACGGGAATTCCAGTACATCAGCAGATTTACAAGGAGTTCCACCATACTGTGGTTAATACAAAGGGCGCGCATCTGTGTCAATTGTCTATCATCTAATTAAAGGGAAGAGTTAGCCAAGCAATATGCAGTTTGAACACGTGCGCAATCAGACCACTGTAAGTTATGGAGGTGGTTCTGCCAGATGCGTGATTTTTCTATGGTTCCGCACCTCACCCCCGTCGAGTCACAGGTCTGTTCGACATTGGTATTTTGACTGAGCGAGCCAGAGCCATCTGAAACAGGTGACCGAACCATGCATGACCTGGGCAATATGGTGTGATTATTGTAGCATATGCTTGTTGTTCTTGCAGCACATCCAGAACTCAAGGAATGAGAATATAGAGATACTTGACCAAATTGTTCTCCCGACACCAGTTCTCTTGTGCAAGAGCATCTACTCCTGCTGTTAATGGATCCGACATGTACACTCTAAAATGTGTTTAGATTTTAAATGCGTTCTATTCAAACGTGTTTAGGGTTGTGTTTTAAAACCTAAACATCTCCCCACTTGAAACTTGTTTTATCAAAACGTGTTTAGATTTTACACATATTGCATTGAGAATATATATGAAATCTAAACATACCTGGTTCTAAACACGTGTTTTTCTAAACGTGTTTCTTTTTTCCTTATGATTAGATATAGCTATAGGCGACGTTAGACGTATGACCCATACAGGAGCAAAGGGTGAAAGCATGGCCCCACCTCGATCCAGCCAACCTCTGGTTCAAATCTGATTATGTGGTGTGGGGGGGGGGCATTCCATCACTACATGTTTTCTGCAATAGAAATCTATGTGATAATAGTCACACCTAAGCAGCTAAGAAGTTACGTGTCACTCACAATATAGGAAATATGACTTGTCTGTGTATCAATTTTCAATTGTTCTCCAGGTAATGGTGGACACCCCCATCCCTCCAACCGCAGCACCCCCGCCCCTGGCTCCCCCACACCCCCACACATCCACAAACACACGTTCTATGGGATGATGGTCACACCTCCCAGAACACAGGCCATAGGCATAGTAACCCTTTTTACTGTGGGTTTGTTATTTCTGGAAGGGTCGTGGAAGGGGTGTTGCCCATCTAGGCGATGCCAGAAGGGCCACATGAGGGGGTGGTGAGGTGGGGTGGAGGGAGTGTGGTGGTGGTGGTGGGGGGGGGGGGTGCAGGTGGACCCTCCCCGTCCCACTCGATAGCCCCACATATAAAATAATATGTATAAATAACGTTTGTGTGCAGTTTTGACCAATAAAGGTGGTAACATTGGGTCTCATAGGGGTTCTCAGAGCACATAATTAAAATAATTCCTAGGGTGTGTTCCACCCCACTCATAAACTTCGGGCTTCGTGTCAGTTCGTGATACTTGAGCAAGTTGACAAAAATAATAAAGGCGTGGTGGTGGAGCCACATACAGGTATAAGTCAGCAAGGCAAATCTTATCATGGGTCTAATTCAGAGAAGCTTTACATATTTATATGAGGATATGTTTGTATTCAAGGCGATATAGTGAGGACTCCATTTGGACTACATAAGCGAGTGGGGACCGGGTGTGGAACCACACCAGTCCATATATAGTAAGTCCATTTGTAAATGTATTAATGTCTAGTAAATTACAGGGATAGGAACTGGTAATCCAGGCCAGTTCATAAACTTGAAGGAACATGGACTTGGTGTGGAACCACACCAGTCCATGTTATAATTACACTTGTATTGTCATTTATTGCATGTTAAAATATTGATAGCATACCGGCTCATCTATGAATAAGTTTTGTAAATACTACTCTGGGTTATCTCCAAATTCCGGAATGAGCTATGACCCAAACATAAACTATTGTAAATATTATACGTTAGTGGAAATTAGTATTAGGTTATGAATGCTAGGACCATCTGACAGGCTTGAACATACCTAATATATTTCAGCACGTGCACCCGCCACCCCCGCCCCCCCCCCTCAATCCGGCAGGTATGTCAATTGTTTTACTTACCTGCTAGTGGCGGAGTGAGCCAATTTTTAAGAGTTAACTCGCTTGAAATTGTCAGTTCGTGATACTTGAGCAAGTTGACAAAAATAATAAAGGCGTGGTGGTGGAGCCACATACAGGTATAAGTCAGCAAGGCAAATCTTATCATGGGTCTAATTCAGAGAAGCTTTACATATTTATATGAGGATATGTTTGTATTCAAGGCGATATAGTGAGGACTCCATTTGGACTACATAAGCGAGTGGGGACCGGGTGTGGAACCACACCAGTCCATATATAGTAAGTCCATTTGTAAATGTATTAATGTCTAGTAAATTACAGGGATAGGAACTGGTAATCCCCCCCCCCCCCCACCCCCACCCAACCCCCCCCCCCCCCCGACCTCCTGGATCCGCCCCTGCAGCTGAAAACGATATTATATCATATCATATCTTCATATCGAAGATCTTGAGACACGAATTTTGTAGCGCTAAACCCGTTTCAGTCAAATGCGTTTACATCAGAATATTAAATTACTGTCTTGGCATAGTGTTGTGTTGGTATGGTATTAGATATGAGGGTTGACTAATGTCCGGTTACGGTAAAACGTGTTTAGACCATCGAAATCATTTGAGCAACGTCATGTGCATGCGTGCGAACTATGAACGAAAATTCAAAACAAAATGAATGGGCCTCATTGTTCCATACTCGGAAGTTATCTCTGGAGGATGCTATAATTTCTAGAATTCTTATTTGTGTGATTTAATATGGAAATTTCATTTTTAAAAGTTTAATCTTTAGAATATTTAAAATGATGATGCTGATTTAGTGTTTAAGAAAATTAAGCTGATGTTTAAAAAAATGTGACAAATCAGACTTCTGTGTGATCTGCTAAGTACTAAAAAGATGAACCAACAGTGTAGTCTATGTCCATTTTTTTCCCCTGATTGGTAAGAATTGTTGACTCATTTGATTAGGCGTCACCGAAATACACCTAATTTTATTGTTCACTGTTTTGCGAAAGGATGTGGGACCTCTTTTAGAAAGCATGCATCATTCAAGAACCATTATGACAGGAAACATTACAGTGAAACTCCTTGCCTTGCTGCCAATAGGCCTAGTAATATTGATACTAGTCATATTGACATAGACTTAGCCAATGGAGATGAGGAGTTAGATATGTTAAGCAACAAAAAGTCTAGTGGTGCATATATTTTAAAATTAAAGGCAGGCCATAAGTTGTCTGAGCCAGCTGTTCTGAAATAATTGACTAAACGACTGCGTTATTTAACTTAAAACTGAGAGAATTAACTTAAAACTGAGAGAAATAACATCGCAGGTAGAGCCATTTGTTACTACACCTCAAACTGCAGATTTTGATAACATTTTTAGCACATGTAGTTCAGAACTATTTTCTGGTTTGCAATCTAGCTATCAACAAGCCACATTTTTTACAGAACATTTTGTCTATGTTAAACCACAACCAGTGAAGATTACGTTGACCTCAGTTAATATAAAGGGATATTATGTTCCATTTTTAGAACAGCTTAATATACGTCTTTACTTCGGATGCCCAAAGTATTTAGGGAATAACACATTTCATCGAGACTCCGATCTTGCCCATGATTTGCATGATGGTTTGTTTCTACTGTCATCAGATTACTGTATAACTCATCCAGATGCCCTACACTTTGCTATTTATACTGATGGTTTTGAATTGGTAAACCCGATAGGATCGCCCCGCTCCAAACATAAAATTACAGCATGGTATTGGATATTGTTTTGGAGTAAGCTCTGGTGCATTCAGTTGTTAGCAGTTGCCAATTCAAAAGCTGTTCGTGAAAATGGTATGTCATCTATTCTGGAGGATTTCATTGCCAGTATGAAATCTGTATATACTGGAGTTGATTTGCTGATAAATGGAATGTCAGAGCACCTTTATGGGAGTTTACTTTGTGTCATGTCTGACACTCCAGCGACACTGTTTGGTGCCTTTAAAGAATATGTTGGTCTTGGTGCCTTTAAAGAATATGTTGGTACATAACAGAAACCATGCAGAACTTGCAAAATAAAAGCTGACCAGTTGAATGAGAGTACAGATTCCGCAAATTATATCGCGAGAGACGAACAAGAGCATCTGGCCAGAATTGATATGCTAAAAGCCATCAACCCAAAAGCTCAGGTGTTTTGGCTACGTTTGTATGGTGTCAAGGGCGATACAGTTCTAAGATCTATTCCACATTTTGTTGTTACAAAATGCATTTTACAAGATCCGATGTAAGGAATTGTAAGGGTGGAGCTTAAACTTATCCTTAATCATTTGATCTTAATGCAGAAATACTTCAGCCTTGTTTTGTTGAATAGACGGATACATCAGTTTGAGTATAATTCTCATGGTTTACTGGACTGGCCACAACTCATAGCCAGAAAGGAGCTGGATTTAGGTACTTCTAGCTAGGAATTTTCCCAAACTGCCACGATAATTACCTTGTTGCCATTTATGATTGGAGAATACGTTCCTGAGCATGATGGACACTGGTTGAATTTTTTTATTCTATTGCAAATTACATTATTGAGTCTATCGCCAGTGGCATCCGAAAGGATGTATTACTTACTAAAGACTCCGATTGCTGTTCATAACAGTAAACTCAATTTTCACCCAAGACGCACTTTCTTGTACATCCCCCTGAGCAATTGTATAACTTTGGACCATTGCGTAATTACTGGTGTATGAGGTTTGAGGGCAAGAACGGAGTTTTCAAGCAGAAAAGATGGTTCCATTGCTTTGCATCACCAAGAACGGATGTGTTTACAAATGCTTGGAAGTGGCGCGTCATGTTCAGAGACCGATTTGTATGAAGGTGATGATGTGTGTGATGGCTACCAATCTAAGCTCAAGGCGGTACCGATGTATGAACATTTCCGTGACGATACATACCTTGAAAGTTTGGTCTTAGTTTCACCTAAAGTAGTTGTCCATGGAAAAGTCTACACAAACGGAACAGTTTTAGTTCAAAAGTGAGAAGCGGATGAAGAACCAAACTTTGTAGTTGTGGACATGATTGTTGTTAAAGATCATACTAAGTACCTGGTCTGTTTAAAATCTAACATCATGTCATTTGAATTAAGATTTAATGCATTCCATCTCAATGGGGAGGACAACTATTGTATATTAACACCAAATGCGATGAAATATGTGTGGCCACAAGTATCATACACGGTCAATGGCAAACTATTTGTTATGCTATATAGTGTGGATGATGTGTGGACGCTGTAGATTATTGTTAATACTGGTTCTTTCATAAGTACTGTACTCAACAGAGACTGAATAATAGGAACCTGTGCAATTGGATATCGGCTGTAAGATTCAAAAACTATTTACAAGATTTATGTTCCAGGTGCTGGGTGCTAATTCTGTAGTTCCTGTAAGTCCAACTTGATAAACGCATTTTATTCTAATTATATGCTGTAGATAATGAGCTTGTTCGATTAGGAAGTAGGCGCTAGACTCTAGAGTCTGGTTGTTCACTGTTTGAGGAACAATGAGAATGCAAGACACGAATGCATGGCGTCAATCGCCCTTATGCTGTGCTCTCATTGCAGGCCTCTTCGTGAGAATGTTGAAGGGAAGCAATCACTTGCTCTCCTGAATAAATTTAAGCTATTGAGGCGAGTAGTGTTAATAATCGCCTATATTCAGCAATTGCTACTAAGCAATGTAGACAAGCAATAAGATACTCCGCTAAAATAAAATGTATGCGAGTGTAAGGGAGAGGAAAGCAATCACTCGCCTCTCGTGGAGAGGTCTGCATTGCCCTTCAGCCATTTAACAACCCGACGCAAGTGTTAAGTAACATATCCTAATAGAACAACCACAATATGTTTCCTTCAGCTTTGCTTTCGAGGCACAGTCAGAGACAATGGTGTTAGCTTGTTTGTCTATTGAGTACTGTGATAAATAAATATAGTAATGTAATGACTAAGTAGGCATGGTGTAGTGAGTGCACAGGAGCTTAGCTCAAGACCCTCACACATTGGGTCAATTTTTAGCACCAGAGATGTATTATATTTAGTCTAACATTTCAAAATTATAACAATTGATATTTGATGAATCCAATGTGTCACTCAAGTATATGATGTTTATTTATGATGCTAACAATGGACCTAATGTGTGCGGTTCTGCTCCTGTGCACTACACCATGCCAACTTCGTCATTACATTATTATCTGTATTTACCTATGCACCACCCATTTCTAGCAAATTCCACCTACACTTTGCCCGTTTTGGGATCGGTCGAACACTCCACTCCCTGAATTTCAATTACCAGGAAACTATAGATACAGGCATATAGCAGCAACAGCGCCCAGTTAAATTAGTTTCAAAATATTCAATTTGTTTGTTAAACAATAAAAACTTACATTGCGTACAACTGATAGACTTTTAAAAGTTTATGGCGGACTTAACTATGCGTGTCGTAAGAGGCGACTAAAGGAGGTAAGGGTGAGGTAACCCTGACAGAAACCTCGAGTGCTGAAGACGGAGGTTTCAGGCTGCACGGCGCACTCTAATAAACCATGGATCCACGCACTTAACGCTTATGATCATGTCGATAGTCACTTACAGGACTGGCGGTATGATCAGCGAACGAAAAGAAGAAGAAGACTATGCCATTCATTATGTATTTAATTGTGACATCAGCCTACATCTATGAAGTGCATCACCAGATCACACAGCCCTCACAATTCACTACAGCTGTCGGCAATGCCGCGGTAAGGGCCGTTGTAAACTTAATATGCCACAGTAAATATTTGATGTGGAAGAAAATTGCAGACATGTAACTAGTTAAATGTGATCTTAGGTCTACAAGGTGTCAATCATAATATCATATTAAGCTTCTATAATTCACCAAAAGTACAACACAGATTTTAATTATTGAAATTGGGTAAAATGGTGTACCACAATGGTGAACCAGTTCTGGCCAATATGTTTTTGCCATGGCTAAATTGTCGGAATTTCAAGGACTGGTCACATGTAGGTGGACGTCAACTGATAGATATATATATATATATATATATATATATAGGTAGGTAGGTAGGTAGGTAGGTAGGTAGGTAGGTAGGTAGGTAGTAATATGGTTAAGGCGCTGGCTCAGAATTGTGAATGTATATTTAATGCAAACACAGTGTAACCTTTATATAACGGAGTTTCAGGAGACCATAGTAAATTGTCCTTTATCAGCAGGCTGGCAGGTGTCCTTTATATAATGGAGCCTCAGGGTCAAATGCATTGTTTATTAGCTCAAAGGTCAAATTTCATCCATGACGCCATCTCTTCCAAATCGTTTGCTAGAATTCAACCAAATTTGTTGTGAGTTACCCATATGATTGCAGATTTCCAGATGAGATTTACATTGGATTATGCCTCACATATAGTGGGGGGGGGGGGGGGGGTGTTGTCAGGCGACATGGTCAAAAGGTTAAATATCATAAAAATCCCATTCATCATGCTGCCTCCGAAATGGTTTCGGGGAATTCAACGAAATTTATGTTTTAAGTTAACCGTATGATTCACGATTGTGGGATGACTTTCTATTGGGCTCTACTGTTCCCCGGAGGTGAAACTGTGCAGGGCTTAATTTAGAATTTGACAGTTGCATAGCATATATATTTCTATGCAAATTACAAATTGTATATATGGGTATCAGCAAAAATTTATAGCAATTAATGTTACAACTATAGAAAATCAATGATAAATTGCAATCATATACAAGTTTTGCAAAGCAGATACAAGCATACCTGGTGTAGAAATGTGTAGCAACTGTTAAAATATATGTAGCAAACTGAGATGTCATACTAGGTAAATTATGCCCTGCTGGGTGGTTTATGGTCAAAAGGACAAAGTTGGAAAAAGCGTGTGGATTTGCGATGGCATGCAATCACTTACACATTCCAGTTCTCTTTACTGACTACTTTTTAGCTCAACTAGGCAGAGCAGATCTTGGAGGTAAACTGTTTTATTAGTGTTTCTAAGTATCAAGATCCACAGTTAAGTGTATCGCGATACGCTTACTGTATCACAATACATGATAAATCATTGCAGCCTTAATGTTAATTAAATTAATTTAACTTTGATCTGGTTTTGCAGTCATACGTCAAAAAGACCTTATCACAAAAGGTGTGGAATGTAAAATGGAGAGAACCGAAAACGGAAGTTGTCTGTGGCTTCAGAGGAACAAGCCAGGTTACTGTATCACAATACACGATAAATCGTTGCAGCCTTAATGTTAATTAAATTAATTTAACTTTGATCTGGTTTTGCAGTCATACGTCAAAAAGACCTTATCACAAAAGGTGTGGAATGTAAAATGGAGAGAACCACGGAAGTTGTCTGTGGCTTCAGAGGAACAAGCCAGGTTACTGTATCACAATACACGATAAATCGTTGCAGCCTTAATGTCAATTAAATTAATTTAACTTTGATCTGATTTTGCATTCATACGTCAAAAAGACCTTATCACAAAAGGTGTGGAATGTAAAATGGAGAGAACCACGGAAGTTGTATGTGGCTTCAGAGGAACAAGCCAGTCCCAAAATAAAATGAGCATTAGCGTCTGTCGTTATTGGTAAGGCCATTGTTAGGAAATATCTATGTGTACCTTAGCATAACCACGTGCTAAAATATGGACATGCTACATGAGATAATTGTTGATTATTAATTACAGTTATTAGTACAAAATCTATCTATATAGGAGTATAGGTTGACGCCCTATACATAGGACGCACCCACCCACACCACCCCCACCTCAATCATCATATTTCCATAAAACTGCAATTACTATTAAAATCCTGCCTTGTCAGATTAAGCAGTAGTTGGAGGAATTTAAGTTGAAAAATACATTCATGAGTAATTATTTCACCCACAAATATTATATCTGCTAAACTAACAATGGGCTAAGCAGTGATTTTTACTACTTGAATGCCAGATAGATCAAATACTTAAAGTTCAGTATTTTGAAAGTTGTCTGGCAGTTGTTGCTGAATGAAGCATCGGTTACGCTATTTTTAATCATTTTAGCAGTTTTCGTCTATAAACAATCGAATAATTGTGAATAAATTCTACAATGTAAATATTTCAAAATCTACCTTTTCATTACTCTTTCATGCAATACGTGAAGAAAGTTGACATTTTGCTCAGCGAATGTATTCCCATTTGGAGGTCAATGGAAGACTGTTTTTGAAAATCACTGGCATGACTGGCCCAAGACTCGATTCGACTGGCTCGAGGCACGATTCAGGCATTCCAGTGATACATTTTCAAAAGTAGTTTTCCCGTGGCCTGCAAATGGACATTTCTAAACACCATTGCACCCTTAGTCATTAATATGCTTTTGTTGTTATGTCTGGATAATTTGTATTCAGCCTGGTTAATCGAGTAATCACGAATGATTATTCTTAAATGATCGATAGTGATCACTCAAATCAATAATCGCACAATTGTACAGGTGAATTTGTTCTGTTTTTCAATAATATGTCTAAAGCGGGTTGTTCTTATATGTCTTAGCTGTAAACCATTGCAGGGCTTTTTTAAGCAAACAATTAATAGCTCGCCTCCAACGGCAAATCTTAACCCTTTCCCAGACAAATGCTTGAAAAGTTTATTCTTTACGATATAAAACTTAATCTGTTGGTTTAAAAATTTTTTTATTTTACTGGAAGCTACATATAACCATTATATGTGCCACCCTCTTTAGAATACAGTTTACTTATTTTGCCAAGATTTATATGTCTGAAGAATTGCATATTTTTCTGTTGACAGAAGACGAGTCTGACTCTGTCCACTCAGCTGAAGAAGAGAAAGAGCTGATGAAAGCCGAGTTAAAGAAGTCAGGACCATCCCATAATAAACCACTGGGTTTAAAGCTACAGCGCTTAAGCTGTAAGCAGTGGCGTAATGAAATTTCAAAATTTGAGGAAGGTGCTGTAACTGGCATAATAGAGGAATGGCCATGTTTGCGGAGTGTGGACTATGTGAGTAATGTTTATATATGTTATAAGGCTTACTACACTATTATGAAGCTTTACTAAATAATTTTTGCTGAGTCTGCAGGTCACAGCTTTGCGCAGTGATCAGAATTGCATCTGCATGGGTTCCCCTATCCAGGTCATGTCCATAGAAACGTATTTGTTGTCCATAGAAACGTGTTTGTTGGAACTTAAAATATTTGGTTTCTTTTCTGTACGATAACATTGCAAATTTGGGAGTGTACCGATTCACTTCACTCACGATATGATACAGTTCATGATACATATTGATACGCAAATTGTTAGTATAAATTTGTTAAATAAAATAAATAAAGGGTTTGTCTTTGTCTTTCTGACATTAATTGTTCATGACTACAGGAGAATTTATAATTTTCTTGAAAAGGAGGACTTTTCAACCCTTTCAATGATGCAACCCCTTTATCTCAATTTCAAGGCAACAGTAGAGAAGATCTATTAGATATTTTGGAAATAATTTGATGGCAAATTATTTTCAAAATATTCAACAGAACCGTTTTATCATTATAAAGAATTTGCTATAACTGGTCTATACCACTGAAAGGGTTAAGGTAGACACAATTTTCTGTCAGTCATATGACTTTGTGCAGAATAGACATAGTATCTTTTCAAAGTATTGATACGTCTCATGATTACAATGTAATACAGTCTGAAACGATATGTTGCAGCAATATATCGACGTATCACTACACCCCTAATTGCAATCAATATTAGGGTTCACTATTCATATGGCGAGATTGCGCTGTAATCAGATCTGTCTGTCCGTTTTAAAGAAGTGGCACATTTTGCTATTGCTTGATGAACTGACAGCAAATGTGGTCAACATGTTCATATCGGCATCTAATATCAACAATGCAGAAAGTTTAGATGATGGTAGGTGACAGAGTAATGACATTTTGGATTGTTCCTAAAACAAGAGATAATGTGGAAATATATTATTCTTCAGTGGCGTGTTTCGCCATATTTAGAACCGTATAAATTGAAACATGAGTACCTTCGACCATAATCTACAAGTTCTAATAATTAGATCAGTCTAACCTACACTCCTCAGTTCTTCAATTGATAATGTGGTGGTTGGAGCAGAGTCTGTCTACCATACCACACTATGCGCTATGCCCTATTACACACAACCCGGCACTACTATGCCTACCCTTCACTGCATCATGTTCCACACTTTTCCACTCCACTGACTCTACAACCAGCCCTTGAAAATTGTTCCATGCCACACTGTATCATCACAATCATGGTGACACGGCCCCACCAACCTCTACCCCAGCACACTCACCACAGAATCTCACAAAAGGCTATTAAAACGCATAACCACCTTAATAATGCTCTTATTATTCATTTGTTTTATTGCAGATTTCCAAAGAATATCAGCTCATGAATGGAACTGAGGAGATTGGGTTTCTTCTTAACTGGAATGCCATGATTACATTTCTGTAGACATGTATGGAAGTATCAGAGGTAAGAATATGTTGCCAAAATGGTTCTTGTTTCATTCTACGCATGTATTTAATATGTTCTTATTAAACCATTTTCACCAGACGGAGCCCATTATTTTGATGCCTGAAAACCCTTATGAATTTAGGATTCAACGGTCAGGTGGTCTGATTATATAAATTAAGTTTCCGGATGATAGCTTAAGTTCAATTACATGGGTAATAAGTAAATCAAAGAACTGTATTGATTTTTAAGTCAAACATCGCGTTTTTGTGATCTAATTACTGGAACTTCCTTTCAGGATGCTAACTCAATCTCTACAGGAGACTATCTTTACCAGACATGGCCTGTACATTGCCATTCACATCCAGACAATATACTTTGGGTGTAAGCTTGAGGCAGCTGAGTGTAAATGTCATTGAAATTTCAACTTGACCAGTGTGTGAACAAGAGATTCAAATGACCTTGACAAGCAGCTGCTTACATGTATGCTCTTGCGTGATATGGTCGGGATGTGAAAGGCAATGTGCATATCAAGTCTGGTGAAGATACCTTCAGTAGATCTTGAGCTAACAGTTAAGCGTATATTTCTATTTGGTTGGCGAACCAGAAATTTCATTGTTGATTTGGAGATTATGTATATTTTGTCGGTGGCACATGTGATATATGCAGATCTATTGGCTTCTAATTTGGTATGTTGGTGTACGCTAATAACACCCCTTGTAAGAACTTGGTCAGTCTGACATAGTATCGGGGAAATATAGGACAGTGGTCAACTTTCCTATTGTAATCAATAGTAAATTATTCAGGTATCACATTTTGTCACTTTTGAAGCAATTTATACCAAATCTGGTCAACACGATCCTCTTGGCATCTACTATTCAGAAAAGGTAAGTTTATTTGCTATTAAACACCAAGTTCTTTACCTTTTAGTTTTCAATAGAGATAAAAGTAAATATGATGATAATGTTAAACTCAGCATTTAATTGATGTACATTTATCCCCTTCATTTCTGTACTTATCGTTGTGTATTGAACCAAATGTAGCATATGGTGGGATATATTTGTGTGGAATTTACCACTGAAATGGCTCTGTTATCGATCCGGTGATTCCAGGTGTGAAATTTTGAAAATGGCCTCATGGACATTTTTCAAGACGACTGCAGTTCTAAGCAGTTTCGTCTGTGTTGGCCATTAAAGCGTTAACACTATATGTTGAAATCTCCTTGATTAAGCCATAGAGTATGCATTCCCAAGAGGGCCTTGAGTCTCTTGTTAACTTCCTGTTGTTATGATGGGTTGAATTGTTTGTCTCCAAATATTCTGTTGAATACTTTCCAATAGTTTGTTTGGAAGCTGCTGCTACCTAAGACAGCAACAGTTTCAAGGAAAACTAGTTTTAAAATATTCAATAGCTTTCGTGTATGAATGTCTCGAAAGTGAGTTTGCTGGGACTACCAGGTCGAATGGTAAATGTCAACTACCATT
>CM067375.1:93723450-93748450 GCA_034401795.1 Chaetoderma sp. LZ-2023a
ATAGCTCCATGCTGGAATATCTGAATAGTTTTAGCACATATACCCATGTGAGATAGAATTTGATTCTTTAAGCAAATTTATGGACACTTGCTGTTTGAATATTTAGTAGTCGAGGATGGTAAAAAAAGTGAATATTTTCTTAGTCCATGTCAATTTACAGGTTATAAGATGATTAGCTCGCAAAAATGATCACTGGAATGACTGGCTTGCTTATCGATTCATTCATTGTACTTGTAAATTATCTAAAATATTATCTTCTTTCTCACGACCACTGCAGATGTCATTTTTGAAATTTTCAATTTTCTCATACAAAGTGCCCACGTATGCAGACCAAATTATTTTTGAAAATTTATCACTGAAATGACTGTCTCTGCCCACCTTGAGTGTTCACCCTGAAATTTCAGTCTCAAGGTGCGCAGATGAGCGGCTTTATACCCGCATCTTATTATTAGCTCAGCTGGCCTTAGGCCAAGTGACCTTATGCCATGGCCATTGTCTATTGTCTGTCTGTCCGTCAACATTTTCTTTAAAATCCTCCTCCTCATTAACCGATTGCTGGACAGATGAGCTGCTATGCGCATACAGCTTATTATGAGCTCACCTGGCCTGAAAGGACAAGTGAGCTTGCCCAAGGCGCCCCCATCTGTCTATCGGATTGGCTTGGCGGATTTCAACTTAATTTGGCTGCAAGGACCCTAGGGTGTAGGCTTAACAACTTGTATACAGAATTTTAATTGGTCAATTTTTGGTAAAAATCTTCGATTTTAAGAAAAATGTATCGACAATTGTCAAAACAATACTCATTTACAGCTCGGCGGATTTCAACCTAGCAAAATAGATTCTTGAAATTCTATTCAGAATTTTGGTTGGTCGATTTTTTGGTGAAAATCTTATTTTATGAAAAATGTACTGGAAATTGTCAAAACTTGTCAATTGTCCTGAGGTGCTTAACAGATTTCAACACATTTTGTCTAGAATGACCCTGTCATGGTAGGCTCCAGATCTTTTATTTAGAATTTTGCTTGGCCACGTTTTGGGGTGAAAACCATAGATTCTAGGAAATTTTTACCAGATACGTATCTCCTTAACCGCTTGGTAGGTTTTATGCAAATTTGGCTGGAAGGATTCTATTGATAGGTGTAGAATCCAGAACTTCTATACAATTCATAATTTTTAGTCGGTCGATTTTTGGGTGACATCTTTGATTGTTTGAAAATGTTCTAAAACCATTTACCCCTTACCACTCCGACGTCAACATTTGCTGTTCATTTTTCAACAAATTTTGTGTAAGATGTTGTCATAGACAGAAACATAATCCACCAAAATTGTTGAAAAATTTATACTGGTTTCATTTCTATTGATATAGTAAAAGATTGAATATTGACATCAGAGTGGTAATGGTTAAAACGTTACTCCTTAATTAATGGCCCAATTTCAATTAAACTTGGGTTGAATGATCTTTGGGTGAGATAGTTCAACATATCAAACGATGATTTGTTTGGTCAATTCCTTTTGTGACCATCTTGTTTTTTTTCGAAAATTATCTATCGAGCCTATTTAAATGCGAATACGGTATTTAACATGCTAATGGTCCAGGCGCGCGTCACAGACCACGTGTTAATTTGAATGGATGCTGTTGCTGATTCCAATCAGTCAGAAGTGAGATAAACTGAGCTTTAAAAGCAAGAGGGATCTAATTCTAGCTTTGATCCACACATCTATAGCTAAGTTCAACCCATGCTTTGTGCGTGTTGCGATCAATTAATATACTGTGTACCCTGAATTTTCAGAATCCAAGTTTCACAGTTTCTATGTAAGCTGTTGAAAAATTTGAGGCTAATTTCACTTGGCGCTGCTGATGCATATTCACTAAATAGTCACTGCTTTGTCCGTCCATTCGCCCTCTACAAGCTTGTCCGAGCCATAGTTTCAAGAGTTTTACATGTACGATCATGAAACTTGGTACGTGGATGCATATTATGCAGACGACGTGCAGTGTGAAGAGTAGGTCAACATGACATAATTTTGACCTACTTTTCACGGTTTACTGAACATTACAGACAATTTTTGTCCGGGCAGTGGTTGTAGCTTCAAGAGTTTTTGTTATACGAGAACTAAACTTGATATGTGGATGCATCTTAGAGAGGTATACAGTGTATAAAAAAATAGGTCATCGTGACCTACCTTTGATTTACTTTTCATGGTTCATTGAACATTACAGGACATGTTAGTTAAGGCTATATTTTCAAGAACTTTGGCATACTTGAACTAAACCTGGTATGTGGATGTATTATACGCTGAAAGTGTGTCGCATATGAAAAGTTGTGACCTACTTTTCACGCTTCACTGAACACGATTTTGACCTACATTTCCTGGTTCATAATGGACATTAAAGTAAAAAAAATGGTATTTGGCTAATCTATTTATGGGCTAGAACGTTGCAAAAGCCGAACCTGTCCCATATATCGTAGTAACTATACAGTTATACAGCACATGTAAGCTGTTGAATATTTCGAAACTAATTTGTCTGGGTGCTCATGACTTGGGTAAGTCATTAATTACATATTTTGATTGTGACACCAGCCTACATATGTGGCATCATATACTTGAGTGGCAGATTTAGAATCATCAATTGTAACCATCCACCGTCCACCTGTCTTTAAGTATGCTCTTCGTGTGTGGGAGACCGGGCTGGGCAGGGTGTAGGAGGTTGTTGGGGGTGGGTGGGGTGGCATGCAGGAAAGACTGTGACCATACACTAAGATTCCACAACTGTATCAGTGATAAAAAAAATCCGGGAAAATAATTTCCAGGAAATCTGAAAACTTTTTAGTTGTACAATGTGACAACAAACGGGAGGGGAAGGTCTGTAATCTCTTCTCTTGCACGAAATTTACTTTGACCTATTCAAGCCTTATAAGTGCTGCTCATGAACAGTGAAACTTGTTTTGAAATCAAATGTAGGCTTGAAATTTTCGCCACAGACATACCAGGGTGTGTATGTGGGTGATGGCGTGTGTAGCGGGACTTGCAGATACATGCGTTCTATGGCCGAATTCGTGGCCGGGGTGTGAGGGGGTTGGTTGGGGTGGGGTGGAGGGGGGGGGGGGGTGTGTGTGGGTGTGTGGAAGAGTCCATGTCACCTCTTGTTTATGGACTTGATATTTATCGGAAAAGCTCGTATGCCATATATTAGTAAAATGTAGGCGGACATGTATTTCCGTGAAATAGTCTCCAATTTGCGCCGAGTCTTCTCCATCGAAGTAGTTTGTACACTCGCGACACCTATAGTAATCTAGTCCTAATTTCGTGTTTTCTTATTTCCAAATATTAATTGCTTGCTAAATAATCTATGAAAATATTCAATCGTTAGTTGTCAACGGGGATTTGGGAAAACATGTTAAGTAATGTTGTGACACTTTTACACTTCTCGGCGATCTGTAGAAAGATTTGACAGCTGTGACCTCGTTCGCGTCATAAGCGGTGCTCGTGAACAGCTGATTCTAGCCGTAAAACACTAGAGAGTTCAGCGCCTAGGTTACGCTTTTTGACATAAGTTAGGCACCCTTTCGTGAGTGCGGATTAAGTGGGGGGGGGGGCGTAAATAGGTGCGTAACTTACATGTAGGCATGTGCCTAAAATACGCACTCTTCGTGAATACGGCCCTAGGGTTATGAATAATGCCATCCAAACAAATAAACAAATTTAACCTAAAACAAAGCACATGTACTACTACTACTACTACTACTACTACTACTACTACTACTACTACTACTACTACTACTACTACTACTACTACTACTACTACTACTACTACTACTACTACTACTACTACTACTATTACTACTACTACTACTACTACTACTACTACTACTACTACTACTACTACTACTACTACTACTACTAATAATAATAATAATAATGTTATTATTATTATTATTATTATTATTATTATTATTATCGATAATACTGAACACATGCCGTACAGGCCTCTATATTCAGGTGCATGAGTGACGCTAGGTTTTGAAATGGTTGCTTCATGGTGAAGGTGCCTCGAAGTTAAATTTAATTTGTGCATTGTCCTAGTATTTATCCAGTGAGTTTTCAAAGCTTTGAATGGTCGGGGCATTAACGATATGGTCAGTTAGGCTATTCCATACTTTTGCTATTCTGTAATAAAATGGAAACTTGGATATATTATATTTAGCTCGCTGGATAAATAATTCTTTTACCATGACCCCTGTTACTATTTCTTGAAGCAAATTTTAATATTGGTGCTGTGTCTGGATCATAGGTATTCAAAACCTTATATGTTTCAACCATGTCCCCTCTCAGACGTCTGTATGTGAGTGGGAGGAGGTTTAAAGAACGTAACCTATGCTCATAACTGCGAAATCCAGGGACATCTTTGTTGCACGCCTCTGCACATTTTCCACAGTGTGTATGTTTTTTAAGGTGTAGGTTCCATACTGTATGTGCAAATTCAATTTGGGGGCGCACAAAAGCTTTTTATAATAGCAAAGGTTTTTCTATATCTAAATATTTGTAGGTCCGTCTAATGAGGCCCATGATACTGTTGGCTTTATTGATTTTATTTTGAATGTGCTGATCAAAGGAGAGAGCTGAGTCAAAGATGACTCCGAGATCGTTTTCGTTGTCCACATGGGATAGGGTATGGCTAGCATTATCACATTCGAGTTTGTATTGGACATTCTGTTTTGTACCTCTACCAATGGATAATACATTACATTTATCAGGGTGGAATTTTAACATCCATGTTTTTGACCACATTTCCAGGCTTGTGAGGTCTGATTGCAGGTCATCACAATCAGATTGTTTTGTAATATGCTTGAAGATCATTGTGTCATCTGCATAAAGATATAGACCGGATGTTTGTATTGGTTCAGGCATGTCATTTATGTAGATCACAAACAGAAGGGGCCCGAGCACACTGCCCTGCGGTATGCCACTAGTCACGCCTGTCCATTGAGAGTATGGGTCGTTTATACGTACTCGTTGACGCCTACCCATCAGGAAGGATGTAATCCACCCCAGGGCTGGTTCTCTGATGCCATAGCTTATTAGTTTGATAATCAAACGGATCTGAAGCACGGTATCAAATGCCTTAGCAAAATCCATATAGATAATATCCACAGTGCCGCCCTTCTCTAGCATATTAATCCATTCATCTAGACATTTATTAACTGGAGCATGGTTGATCGTCCAGTAAGAAATCCATATTGTAACTTTGTATTATTCTAGCAGCATTTTCGTTTATTTAGCATGAGAGTTGCAATTTAAAGAAAATGTTAGTGAAACATATAATTTGCATTTATCCAACCAATTTGTTATATGATTACCCAAGCTAATATATTATTACCGAGTGCTTGAAGAATTTCCAAAAAATCGTATGACGTTGACGAGAATGTTCAAAAGAATGCTAAAACATGGTAGATGTTTTGCAATTTACCGCTATTCATCGGATTTCGGTGAAATCTTTGGGGTGTTACTGTCAGAACTGGTTCTTACATCATGTATTTATGCACATAAATGAAATACATAGCAGAATTTTAGTTATATTTCAGAGGTTTTAGTGTGTCTGCTTAGTGCTGGTTTACGAGCATTGTATATACGCCAAGATATATACAACTGAAATCGGTCGACGAAAAAACATAAATTATAACAAAAATACATGGAAATCGTGTCAAATCACCTTTTAGTCACGTTCTATTAAACACAAACAATACACTAATGCTAATTAATCTATTCCCCAAAAGGTGCAAGTGTGCTGAATATGCTTCAGTAAATTAAGCAGACAGACATTTTGTCTGCTTAAAAAATGAATGCCGTATCATTATGTTCTAGCAAATTTTGACTGCCTATAACTGCATCCAGTGTTATATATACAACTGTGCAAAAGTTAAGCACCAGCAAAAACAATAGAACGTAGAAACATGATCGTACAACTAGGCTGCCATACTTTTTGTCCCCGCGTTAGCTGACATAATTCCAAGTACGAAATGCACATGCATGCATGACTTCACGCCGCTTGATGTCCGTGCGTGGCGGGAAACAGCACACGTGTTCAGTTATGTAAAAGTCCAGTTTGAGGTGTAGAACATTACATACAGATTTAGGCGACAAGATTAGGAATTTTGTGTTCATGACCGTGGTTTATTTGTACAGAGAGAATTAGCTCTTGATTGTGAACCGCTATGGCAAGACGAAGGTTAAGTGATCGTGTGAAATGGCAAATCATAGGCATGCATACCACTGGTATGTCATGCAGAGAGATTGGCAGACAGCTGAACATTAACCATACTGTAATCAGTCGTTTGATTGCAAAACATGGGCAAACTAACGAGGTGAAGGACAGGCCTAGATCTGGAAGACCGAAGAAGACTACTGCCAGTGATGATCGAGCCCTAGTACGCCTTGTTAGGAGATCTCCATTCACCAACAGCAGAGTGCTCAGCCAGCAATGGGAAACGAGCAATAGAGTGTCAATGTCTACCGTCAAAAGGAGACTGTATGCTGCTGGCATGAAAGCTAGGAGACCTGTCAGACGTCCTCTCCTCACTGCACACCACAAAGAGGAGCGTCTGAGGTGGTGCAACGAAAGAAGACACTGGAACATGAGATCCTGGAGACGGGTACACTGGTCCGATGAAAGTCGGTTCCTGCTTCATGCCACAGATGGTCGAACTCGTGTATGGAGGTCCAGACGCACGGCGTACGACCAACGTAACATCATGGAAGAAGTTCCATTTGGTGGAGGTTCCGTTATGATATGGGGGTGCATCTCATTTGATTGTAAGCTGGATCTGTTGACTGTACCTGGAACACTAAATGGACAAAGATATCAAGATTCCATACTGGATAGATTTGTGGTCCCTCATTTTGTAAATCATGCACCTGGAACCCACCCTATATTCATGGATGACAACGCCCGACCACATCGTGCTAGAGCTGTGCATGAATACCTCCGCCAGAATGCCATCGAAACCCTACCATGGCCAGCAAGGAGCCCTGACATGAACCCTATTGAGCATATCTGGGACATTCTGGGAAACATGGTGAGAAGGAGGGATCCTCCTGTGCAGAACCTACAGGAATTAACAGACGCACTCCATCTTGAATGGCAACGAATACCACAATGGCGTATCAGTCGGTTGGTGACCAGCATGAGACGTCGTGTCCAGGCCGTCATCCAGGCACAAGGTGGATATACCCGGTATTAATAATGACAGTCTCAAACTCGTGCACAGATGTTAAACTTCGTTTTCAGACACCATTAATGACAATCTAGCCACGTGTGTCAACTGTAGGGCAATAGTTGTCAGTTGTGTCAACGTAACCATATTCAGGCCTCGTTTTCAAGTTCAAACAAAAACATACAGTGTTTCCCCACCATCATAATCAGCATTCCTCTAGTTGCATTATTACCTCTTGCACTAAGATGGATGGGTACATAAATGTTTATGCTATTGCATTCTTCATAGCACATGAATATACCCTCGCATGTGCGTAAAAATAGGGTGGTGCTTAACTTTTGCATATATATGAACACACACGCATGCACGCACGCACACACGCACGCACTTGCCCATCAACTTTTCCGTCAAACAAAGTCTGAAGAACCTGTGGGTGGATTTCAAACAAATTTGGCAGAAAGCCTCCTTGGGCGATAGTGATGCTAGTTTGCTCAAATGGAGCTGATCGGCCAATTTGACCGGCAGCCATATTAGATTGTGGCTGATTTTTAGATACTTCTTATAAAGTCTCCAAAACCGCTGAAGAGATGTGGCCAAAGATTGGTAAATTTGAATATGAACTAAAGGTAGTTTGTTCAAGGGGAGCTAGCACGTGGATGCCATCGATCAATCGGAATTCAATGTCTTGGTGGCTATATTATAATTTTTTATTTATTAGATGGATTTTGAGGCCGAAATTGGTGTTATATAGGCTTTTAGGTATGATGATTTCAATTTTTCTACATTCGAAACTATCATATAAATAGGTTGGTGGCAATCTTGGATTTTTCCTCCCACAAACTATCATAGTAAAGCAATAGGAAATTTAAAATGTTGCCTCAAGAACCACTGGCCTGATTTTAACCAAATCTGGTCTGCCGCATCGTCGTTGCAATTCCTATCAAAACCTTAGTGTTCTATTTATAGCCGCTCTAGTTGAGATGTCTATTCTCCAGGTGAGCTCTTATTTTGTATTCTTGAAACATCTTGTTACATATTACTTGTTCTTTTATATCCCGCCTCTAGGCGAAACTCCAGTCACCGCTGCTGTCAAAACCTTAGTGTTCTATTTATAGCCGCTCTAGTTGAGATGTCTATTCTCCAGGTGAGCTCTTGTTTTGTATTCTTAAAACATCTTGTTACCTATTACTTGTTCTGTATATCCCGCCTCTAGGCGAACCTCCAGTCACCGCTGCTGTCAAAACCTTAGTGTTCTATTTATAGCCGCTCTAGTTGAGATGTCTATTCTCCAGGTGAGCTCTTGTTTTGTATTCTTAAAACATCTTGTTACCTATTACTTGTTCTGTATATCCCGCCTCTAGGCGAACCTCCAGTCACCGCTGCTGTCAAAACCTTAGTGTTCTATTTATAGCCGCTCTATTTGAGATGTCTATTCTCCAGGTGCGCTCTTGTTTTGTATTCTTAAAACATCTTGTTACCTATTACTTGTTCTGTATATCCCGCCTCTAGGCGAACCTCCAGTCACCGCTGCTGTCAAAACCTTAGTGTTCTATTTATAGCCGCTCTAGTTGAGATGTCTATTCTCCAGGTGAGCTCTTGTTTTGTATTCTTAAAACATCTTGTTACCTATTACTTGTTCTGTATATCCCGCCTCTAGGCGAACCTCCAGTCACCGCTGCTGTCAAAACCTTAGTGTTCTATTTATAGCCGCTCTAGTTGAGATGTCTATTCTCCAGGTGAGCTCTTGTTTTGTATTCTTAAAACATCTTGTTACCTATTACTTGTTCTGTATATCCCGCCTCTAGGCGAACCTCCAGTCACCGCTGCTGTCAAAACCTTAGTGTTCTATTTGTAGCCGCTCTAGTTGAGATGTCTATTCTCCAGGTGAGCTCTTGTTTTGTATTCTTGAAACATCTTGTTACCTATTACTTGTTCTGTATATCCCGCCTCTAGGCGAACCTCCAGTCAGCGCTGCTGTCTTAACCTTAGTGTTCTATTTATAGCCGCTCTCGTTGAGATGTCAATTCTCCAGGTGAGCTCTTGTTTTGTATTCTTAAAACATCTTGTTACCTATTACTTGTTCTGTATATCCCGCCTCTAGGCGAACCTCCAGTCAGCGCGGCTGTCAAAACCTTAGTGTTCTATTTATAGCCGCTCTAGTTGAGATGTCTATTCTCCAGGTGCGCTCTTGTTTTGTATTCTTAAAACATCTTGTTACCTATTACTTGTTCTGTATATCCCGCCTCTAGGCGAACCTCCAGTCACCGCTGCTGTCAAAACCTTAGTGTTCTATTTATAGCCGCTCTAGTTGAGATGTCTATTCTCCAGGTGAGCTCTTGTTTTGTATTCTTAAAACATCTTGTTACCTATTACTTGTTCTGTATATCCCGCCTCTAGGCGAACCTCCAGTCAGCGCGGCTGTCTTAACCGATTTTAAACGTAATGGTTCTTGTCGTTTCAGTGTGATACCATGTATTCTCGTTTGGACTAGTATACACTGGGAGTTGCCAATCAGAATATAAGATCGTCTGTGGCGTAGCTTGAAAAGAAGTCACGTGTGACTTCCTCCAAGACGGCTAATTCTGGGATTGTTGTACGAAAAGCATGCTTTGTGTCAAGAATAAGTTTGGTCGACTCTTGAGCTGAGTGATCTTTCAGAGTGAGATGATACCCTGCTACAAGTATGTTGGCAATCTTCTTAATGAATTGCATTTGCGACGACTCAAGGCTGCGATACCGTAATAGGAGGTGTTCTGTAGTTTCTGCTCCAGAGTTGCACAGAGGACATTTTGCGTTTATGGTACAATTTCGTGTATGCCCACCATACAGATTATATCTTTAAGTCAGTAGTTTGGATGGCATCTTCCCATGGTACAAGAGTGCAGGCTAAGATAAGGCCAATCAGAAGATTTCGCCAGTAGCTGTCAATCTTTTGACGCAGCTATTGCTCCCAGACATGTTTCGAAGGTTGCCGTTTCACGAGCTCAAATACAGAGGGAAGTTGATACTGAATCAGAAGTTGTATTATTACAATGGTCCAACTGTGGGAAGTTACTTATTGCAAGTTATCGTCTGATGACATTTGCCTCTACTGAATCGACCCGGCGTAGCATGTTTATGAACAGTGTCTATATCCTCTTGTGGAGTTGCCCTTCAATCTGAATGACGCACTGAAGAAGATATGCAGCTGTATTCGCGGTGGAGGCGGGTGGATATTGCAGCTTTTTCAATCATCCTCTGTAGAATTCGTCCAACATCTAAACATCAGTTTTTTGATAGAACAGCTGCTTCTAGACCATGTAGAAGTGAGAGTCACATAGATTTCCTAGATCTTTATTGAAGTCTGAAGTATGATAAGATCCCATAACTTGCCACACATTCCTTGCTTACAACCTGAATTAAGCAAACATTTATGGCAGACTATATCAAATGCATCTTCCTCCAATGATTTTTCTGTCGCAAGAGGCAGTCTAGTGTGTTGCCTTTCAATGGACCGTTGTTTCATCTGGATGACATCTCGGATGGTATGTATGTGACGTTGCGAATGTAGTATTCCATGTGAACTTTCCTCAGTTTTGTCCTAGTGGGCTTTCGGTAACGGATTTGGAGAATCTGATTGTATCGGCCTTCATGCATTCTTCATTTTTTCAAATGAATAATCTTGCGAGTTGGTGTTTGTGCCATCAAGGGTTTGGCACGAATGTGAATGAGTGGAATATCCCGGCCACCGGGACCTGATAGAATATCAACTCTTCACACAAGGATCGGCTGATTTCATCAGAACAGATCCAATGTCACATAGTCTTTGTTGACTCCTCGGTGAGCTGTTCCCTAGAAATGCCATGAAGTATTGATGATACATCAGAGAGTTTAGCTACACACCAAGACTCAGATCTTTAAATCTAATGTATTATGGGGGGGGGGAAGTTGCAAGCCAAAATGTCAAATATAAATGTCACCAGGTCATTTTCATACCAAAATACACATTTTGGGCACAACTTAGGAATAAAAGAAGGTAGAATCAACAAATTTGGGACACAGTCATATTGCTGGTGGCTAAGGAGAGCTGAAGGTTCGGGTCAAAGGATCACATATCTATGTCACGAGGTCACTAAGTACATACCGGATATATATTTTGACCCTAACTCTGACAGATAGAATCACCAAATTTGGACAATCCATTCATATTTCACCGGGCTAGAAGGAGATTTGGGGTCATGTTCACACGGTAAATACTTTGTCACGTGTCATCAAGGGTATACCGAAATATGCAGTATTGGTCATAGCTGGAATGAAAAAAGCTAAATTAACCAAACTTGGAATATTCCATGTTTTCCATTCTGGGGGATGAATAACATGCTTATTTTGCGCACAATAATTCTCACTGACCACCTCTTAACAGTATAATTCTGTCTTCACTGCACAATGCTATTTCTTGATGCAGGCCCTCATAAAAGATTTTCAAGTTTGGTTTTGGTGGAACCTGGCCAGTCCTAAGTGCATTAGGAAATTATAGCGTTATGACGTGAGTCAACACCTCGTACGAGTGCAGTATAGATAGTCTATGTGTTCTCTAAATTTCCTAATTGTACTCACCCTACATTAATCTGCTAAGGACTAAGTTTGTACACCACACGTCGCACCCACTTAAACAGTTTGGAATGCTGTAGTTTTACTTCCTGTAACAGATCAGATTAAAGTGGGGCTGAGTGAATATGATAATTGGATTAAAGAGCAAAGTTCACATCTCAATTTACGCAAAAGCCTGCGAGAGGCCGGAGAGATAATATAGCCGTCTCTCAATAACACCCCCATCCCGCCATTACCACCTATCTACCTACCTACATACCTATCTGTCTGTCTGTCTGTCTGTCTGTCTGTCTGTCTGCCTGCCTGCCTGCCTGCCTGCCTGCCTGCCTGCCTGCCTGCCTGCCTGCCTGCCTGCCTGTCTGTCTGTCTGTCTGTCTATCTATCTATCTATCTATCTGCCCGTCTATCTGTCTGTATATCTGTCTGTCTATCGATCTACCCATATCCGTACGTCCGTCATTCCGTCTGTCTGTCCGACCTCCCAGCAATTTCTTTGCCTAAATTTGTCCTATCGAGACCAAGTTTAGATTTACTTAGAGTGGTCCCCCCTTGAGATTAGTTGGGGTAAAGTGAATTAATCAGTAGGCCGCTTTAACAGGTAAAGGCTGGGATTGATCCTACATTATAGAGAAATCACACACACGAATGCACACACATACACACATACACACACACGCACGCACGCACGCACGCACGCACGCACGCACGCACGCACGCACGCACGCACGCACGCACGCACGCACGCACGCACGCACGCACGCATCTGAACGAATGCACGAATGCATGCAATAATACATGCACACAGTAATACATGCACGATTGCACGCAATAATGCATGCACGCACACACCCAGGCACTAATGTACTCACGAATTAATGCACCCACACCCACATACACACGCACACATACACCCACGCAAGTATAGATGCACACACGTACGGATGTACGAGCACACACCCATACACACATACGAACAAACGCACGAACGAACGAACGAACGAACGAACGAACGAACGAACGAACGCACGCACGCACGCACGCACGCACGCACGCACGCACGCACGCACGCACGCACGCACGCACGCACACACACACACTTTTGCAGACACAAAATTAAAAGATGTCCTACGGATATGATTTCATGTTGCCCCACCATTGATTTTGGTTGGGATTAGATTTATTTAAGAATAGGTAGGGAGGGATGAAACCTTGTCATTGTTATCAGGAACTATAAGGTCTAACTTTGATCTTACTAGCAAATCTTTCAGGTTTGGATTTCTATTGTAAGCTATTACTGGTCGTGCTTTGATGGGTTCCTTTAATTTAGATTGCAACTGTGAATATTCGTCTTTCATGGTTTTCGCTAATTCAACATTACGTCTATTGTATATGAGTTGAAATGGGATAATTTTGTTCTTTTGTGATATTCCCGAATCTACATTTATTCCAAATGGTGCTTTTGTTTGGAGTGTTCTAATCCAATGGCCCTCTCGGATTTTGCGAAACGAACTCGTTTCTTCCTCACTATCGAAGGTCGGAATCTGTTCTATTGGCATGATTTCAAAATGATGTTCAACTGAATGATCAGGAAGTTGGAAATGTTGAGCAATTGGCGTATCTGCTGAGGTGTTAATATCAGAAACGTGGCGTCTAGCACGCACTCTAAATGCATTTTTTGTTTCACCAACATACTGTTTCTGGCAAAGGGCACACTTGATCAAATAGACTACATTCTCAGAATCACAATGCATATTAGTTCGGATATGATATTCATTTTTAGTTTGAAAGCTCAGGAATGTTTGTTGGTTTACAATATAGTTGTTTACTTTGCATCTATTTTTGTCGCATTTAGAAACTGATCCATCGCACATGATTGGTTTATTGTGTTTAATTTGGACAGGTTCAAACTCGGGTCCGCTATGAGGTTTTAGATTTTCAAGCTCATTGATGGTGTCTGCTTTAATTTTTCGAAGAAAACGGGCTGAATAGCCTCGTGCTTTCAAAGCATCAAACAGAGTAGAGCATGCACTATTCAGATTTTGCCTGTTGCTAGAGTTTCGAAAAAATCTTATGATTTGCGATTTGATCAAACCTTTAAATGTGTGTGGAGGATGAAATGATTTTTTGTGAAGCAGCTGATGTGAGTCTGTTGGCTTAAAGAATACTTTATATTCTAATTTTCCAGAGGAATCAAATTGAGGACCCTTATAGATCGTGACATCTAAAAAGTCAACTGATGTTCCACTAATAGTAGCTTTTAGCTTGATGTTTGAATCTTGGTTATTTAAAATGCGAAAAAATTCCCAAAAGTCTTCTTCTGAATGTTGCCAAACTATGAAGATGTCATCTAGATATCTGAGGTAAAGAAGAGGCTTTTTGGTTGATTTGTTCAGTGCCTCCTCTTCCCACTCCGCAACATAAATCGTGGCAAAATTTGGGCTGAATCGTTTACCCATTGCGCATCCACAGATTTGAAGGTAATTTTCACCATTAAATTGGAAATCGTTTCCTTTAAGACTTAGCTCTAATAATTTTAGAATTTCCGTGTCTGGTCGATCTGGATCAGGAAATTTGACAAAAGAATTCTTAATAGCATTGACTCCAGCATCAATATCTATATTGGTATACATAGCATCTATGTCTAATGTGACTAAATATGCATCTTTCGGAACTGACAATTTGGATAACTTTGAAAGAAAGTGTTCAGTGTTCTTGAGAAAGCTCTTGTGTCTATTAGCAATGGGCTTTAAATAGTAATCAATATATTCTGAAATGCCATAAGACTCACTGCCACAGTCTGAAATGATGGGTCGTCCAGGTGGTGTCAATGGATCTAACCAGGTGCTGATAGGTTTATGGATTTTAGGCAAGATATAAAATGTCCGATTTTGTGGATTATTCTCACCTAGCAGATACTTTAGCTGTTTCTTATCGATGTACTTATCTGTATGCAATGAATTAAGGATTTCTGTAATGCCTGGTGTTAGTTAACTGCCTTTCGGCCTCGCGGATGTAGTTTTCTCTAGACATAATCACAGTTGTCGAACCTTTATCGGCTGGTTTTATAATAATATTTTGATTTCTACGTAATTTGTTGATAGCCTGTCGTTCGAGAAATGAAAGGTTTTGCTTATTGTTTGTAACTGGCAATGATCTGGCTATACCAGCAACCGTTTTTATGGTTGCTTTAATATTGTCATCAACTAGCCTATCTGGAGGGTCCCAACCGGATTTTCCAGTGAATGGTTTTGACTCTCCATTTAAATTTCGAAAATGATGGGCTATTTTTACTGAATGACCAAAATTAGCTACTTCAATAAGACCTGTGTCTAAAAGCAAATCTAATCCTGTTTTTGGTTTTGGAGTTGGTATAAAAGTAAGACCACGATCGAGAATTGATTTTTCAGATGGTGAGAGATCATAGTCAGCTGCTAAATTGACAAGGTTTGTTCCTAATCCTATGTTAGGGGAGCTATTGCCTTGACCCACATTTAGTTTCTTTCGTCCAATGGATTCTATCCTTCTCAACATGAAAATTGGCATCAGAAATTTTGGGGATGACCTTATCAACGTGGCAGTTGGACCTTGCTGATTCGTTGATACGCTTGAGACAGTACCTTTGCCTGTCTGACAAGCTATCAGAGAAGTTAATCTCAGCAAAGTGCAACTCCGCATTAGGGAAGGTGTTTTTAAATTCACGAGCCATGAACCGTAAATGGCTTGAGGCTTTGGTTGGATGCTCATTTTTGGAGTTGATGCCAATATTCAAGATGATCTTCTCCGGGCTAGGGCCATCCTGGTGTCGCATAGCCATTGTTCTGAAATGTGATAATGCGGCACCAACCTGGATGTCGGGATGGACATCTAAATCAATTCGGGCTAGATTAGAGGACCCTATCATCAGAATCTTTTTGGTGATTCTGGGGATCCTCCACAGGCCCTTGCTATGCGATTGATGACGGTACTTAGCAAACTTCCTGTCAGACAGGTTACTATTATTCTCCATAGGAGGGAGAGGAGGTGGAGACAGAAGAAGAGGAGCAGAAGAAGGTGCGTGAGGAGAAGAGAGATGAAGCGTAGGAGGAAGAGGAGGAGGAGGGATGGAGAGAGGAGATGCAAGAGGAGAAGATTGAGTATGAGGAGCAAGAGGCGGGATTGAGAGAGGAGATGCATAAAGAGAAGAAGTTTGAGGAGGAAGAGGAGGAGGCGGATTTGAGAGAGGAGATGCATGAAGAGAAGAAGTTTGAGGAGGAAGAGGAGGAGGCGGGATTGAGAGAGGAGAAGGAGGAAGAGGAGAAGATCGAGTCAGAAGGTGGCGAGGAGAAGATAGTGGAAGAGATGAGGAAGAGTTGCTAGGTGGTCGATTGGGGGAACAGTGAGTAACAACCCGACAACGGCGCACAGGAGGAGAATTTGTCTTTGGGAGAGCCGGCCATGACTCTGTTACATCATCAACACCAGGTGCTGGTGTTGGTGATGTATACAGATTAGTCCGCTTGGAAGTGGTAGGCGAGGGTGTGAAGGTGGTTGGTGACCGTTGTCTTTTGTTAGTCACTGTTGAATGTGAACCTGAACATGTACTCGGTGTGGCCGCCGGTGTTGGTACTGCCATCACTCTATTTTGCTTATCACTAGCTATTTCTGCCAAAAATTTCCAAAAATTTGTGATTGTCGTTGTGGACAATTTATTTCCAAAATTTTGCCACCCCATTTCAATGCTATGCCTTTGGCTCTGTGTAGATCAAGAATTACATTAGATTCGGCCACTTTTACCTCTGCCTTTAATTTGTCCAATTTACTTCGATAATGGTTGATTAAATTTTCTAAGCAGCTATGAGCCCAAATTTGGTTTATCATGCTGGTCGATTTAAAAAATTCGTCATCTCGTAAGGCAGGGCAGAAAAACGAGTTCATCTCCTCCATTTTCATGCTGAGAGATTTCGGGAGAGAGTCTGATGCCAAATGCTCTCGTAAAAGACCATAGTGATGCAAGCATTGCAACACATGGAAGTACATCTTAACCAGTCTCTGAAAGGCCTGAACAGACTGGTTAGGAGCACTTTTGGTTGATGAAAGGTTGGACGCTGGGTTGCCAGATTTGCGTCCTTTACAGTGGGTAAAGGACGCAAATCTGGCAACCCAGCGTCCAACCTTTCATCAACCAAAAGTGCTCCTAACCAGTCTGTTCAGGCCTTTCAGAGACTGGTTAAGATTTACTTCCATGTGTTGCCATTGAAATTCTTGGCCATTTTTAGAACGTAATCAAATTTCTATAGATTTATGTCAAATTTAGTCAGAAAGATTAAAAAAAGTTAACTACCAAATATTAACTAGAGCGATATGTGTTGAAACAATTTAGAAACTGAAAAATAAGAACAATTAATACAAGATTATTATATATATATAAAATTAAAGCTTACACTGTCAGTTACTGGAGCGCTTTCGACGTAATGGTCTTCGTCATGCAGCGAAAAAAATGGTCTAATGGCAACTGATAATTCTTACATATTTATAGGAGAATTACTACAATGGTGACTACTGATTAACTATTAATTCAGTCTCTCCACAAAAGATCAAACTAAACCCGAAGACCTGCTTTAGATCAATGTGCGCCTTTGGCGCTACTGAAGTCAAACAGCTAATACAAAAGGCGTGATTGCTTAATTATATCGAGCTTATCTAACTGTAGCATGGGTTAGTACGCCGGTTCGTTTCAGGCGATTAAGGTGTGAGAATAACAATGAGGGCTATTTGGTCAGTCATTAGATCAAATGCTGCCGAGATATGTTTAATCATGGCGGCGGAGAGTAATTTACTTGTTGTTTGAGTACTGCAAGGGACAGGTTTCCTGAATAAAGATTATTAAAACAAATTCTGACAAGTTATACAGTTATTTGATCTTGGCGAATCGGTTCACTCAGTCATTACAAAGCGTTGATTACTTCTTTGTAATAAGTTGACGTTGCCGTGTGTTCGAAAATAGGAACAAATTTTGACAGTTAGGAGTTATACAGTTTTTTGATCTGGGCAAATCGGTTCACTCAGTCATTACAAAGCATTGATTACTTCTTTGTAATAAGTTGGCGTTGCCATGTGTTCGAAAATAGGAATAAACAAATAGTTTTGAGCAGGTCTTTCTGACATAGGATGATCCATTGTGGATTGACTGAATGTTGTTGGTCTAGTGAGATTCCTTCTAAAGAGAGGTGTTTGTAAGTCACAGGTTGTTTGAGCTTTGTAAGCTTATATGTCCAACAACCCATGCACTCATTCACCCGCCCAGACACCAGCATATTAATCCATCCATCAGTCCATCCTGCCATCCACCTAAACAAATACTTGATTAAGGGAAGAACAGATTTGTAAACTGATAGACAGACACCCGGTGGGTGACTAGACGACTGAACAAATGAATAGGCAAATGGGTGAAAGGTACAATTTCATTTCCGAATTTGGTTTAATTTATTCACTTAGTCATTGCAAAGCGCTAATTGCTTCTTTGCAATGAGTTGGTGCGGCTGTTGAAAATATAAGAATAAAACACGGTGGTGTTTTCGGAAGAGAGGTGGTTTGTACCTTTACAAACATATATGTCCAAACAATCCATGCACCCACCCGGCCACCCACCCAGTAATCCATCCATCAGTCCATCCACATAGACAATCAATTGATGTCTGGGAGGCACATACCAGTAAACCAATAGAGAGGCCAAGGACAGGTGACAGGATGAGTGAACAGATAGGTGGATGAACGAACGAACGAATGAATGAATGAACGAATGAATGAATGAATGAATGAATAAACGCATATATGAATGCATGCACGCACATAGGCACGGACGCCCGCACGGACGCCCGCACGAACGAACGAACGAACGAACGAACGAACGAACGAACGAACGAACGAATGAATGAACGAACGAACGAACGAACGAACGATTGCACGTATGGTCGACCGTGCAAACGAAATATCAGCTACCAGCAGACCAATTCCGACAGTGTATTTGTACATGTAAACAGTTTAAAATTGTTTGATTTGGGCCAAATATGGAGGCCTGGCACAAGCAAGTCCGTCTTTACATTGAAAAAACCGCATTGGCACAGGAATTTAATTAACAATTTCTTTGCCTAAATTTGTCCTATCGAGACCAAGTTTAGATTTACTTAGAGTGGTCCCCCCTTGAGATTAGTTGGGGTAAAGTGAATTAATCAGTAGGTCGCTTTAACAGGTAAAGGCTGGGATTGATCCTACATTATAGAGAAATCACACACACGAATGCACACACATACACACACGCACGCACGCACGCACGTACGCACGCACGCACGCACGCACGCACGCACGCACGCACGCACGCACGCACGCACGCACGCACGCACGCACGCACGCACGCACGCACGCACGCACGCACGCACGCACGCACGCACGCACGCACGCACGCACGCCCCGCCCCGCCCCGCCCCGCCCCGCACGCACGCACGCACGCACGCACGCACGCACGCACGCACGCACGCACGCCCCGCCCCGCCCCGCCCCGCCCCGCACGCACGCACGCACGCACGCACGCACGCACGCACGCACGCACGCACGCACGCACGCACGCACGCACGCACGCACGCACGCACGCACGCACGCACGCACGCACGCACGCACGCACGCACGCACGCACACATCTGAACGATTGCACGAATGCATGCAATAATACATGCACACAGTAATACATGCACGACTGCACGCAATATTGCATGCATGAACGCATGCACGAACGGACGAACGAATGCATGCACGCACACACCCAGGCACTAATGTACTCACGAATTAATGCACCCACACCCACATACACACGCACACATACACCCACGCAAGTATAGATGCACACACGTACGGATGTACGAGCACACACCCATACACACATACGAACAAACGCCCGGACGCACGAACGAACGAACGAACGAACGCACGCACGCACGAACGAACGAACGAACGAACGAACGAACGAACGAACGAACGAACGCACGCACGCATACACGCATACACACACACACACACACACACACACACACACACGCACACGCACACGCACACGCACACGCACACGCACACGCACACGCACACGCACACGCACACACACACACACACACACACACTTTTGCAGACACAAAATTAAAAGATGTCCTACGGATATGATTTCATGTTGCCCCACCATTGATTTTGGTTGGGATTAGATTTATTTAAGAATAGGTAGGGAGGGATGAAACCTTGTCATTGTTATCAGGAACTATAAGGTCTCACTTTGATCTTACTAGCAAATCTTTCAGGTTTGGATTTCTATTGTAAGCTATTACTGGTCGTGCTTTGATCGGTTCCTTTAATTTAGATTGCACTGTGAATATTCGTCTTTCATGGTTTTCGCTAATTCAACATTACGTCTATTGTATATGAGTTGAAATGGGATAATTTTGTTCTTTTGTGATATTCCCGAATCTACATTTATTCCAAATGGTGCTTTTGTTTGGAGTGTTCTAATCCAATGGCCTTCTCGGATTTTGCGAAACGAACTCGTTTCTTCCTCACTATCGAAGGTCGGAATCTGTTCTATTGGCATGATTTCAAAATGATGTTCAACTGAATGATCAGGAAGTTGGAAATGTTGAGCAATTGGCGTATCTGCTGAGGTGTTAATATCAGAAACATGGCGTCTAGCACGCACTTTAAATTCATTTTTTGTTTCACCAACATACTGTTTCTGGCAAAGGGCACAATTGATCAAATAGACTACATTCTCAGAATCACAATGCATATTAGTTCGGATATGATATTCATTTTTACTTTGAACGCTCAGGAATGTTTGTTGGTTTACAATATAGTTGTTTACTTTGCATCTATTTTTGTCGCATTTAGAAACTGATCCATCGCACATGATTGGTTTATTGTGTTTAATTTGGACAGGTTCAAACTCGGGTCCGCTATGAGGTTTTAGATTTTCAAGCTCATTGATGGTGTCTGCTTTAATTTTTCGAAGAAAACGGGCTGAATAGCCTCGTGCTTTCAAAGCATCAAACAGAGTAGAGCATGCACTATTCAGATTTTGCCTGTTGCTAGAGTTTCGAAAGAATCTTATGATTTGCGATTTGATCAAACCTTTAAATGTGTGTGGAGGATGAAATGATTTTTTGTGAAGCAGCTGATGTGAGTCTGTTGGCTTAAAGAATACTTTATATTCTAATTTTCCAGAGGAATCAAATTGAGGACCCTTATAGATCGTGACATCTAAAAAGTCAACTGATGTTCCACTAATAGTAGCTTTTAGCTTGATGTTTGAATCTTGGTTATTTAAAATGCGAAAAAATTCCCAAAAGTCTTCTTCTGAAGAACCTCCAGTCACCGCTGCTGTCAAAACCTTAGTGTTCTATTTATAGCCGCTCTAGTTGAGATGTCTATTCTCCAGGTGAGCTCTTGTTTTGTATTCTTAAAACATCTTGTTACCTATTACTTGTTCTGTATATCCCGCCTCTAGGCGAACCTCCAGTCACCGCTGCTGTCAAAACCTTAGTGTTCTATTTATAGCCGCTCTAGTTGAGATGTCTATTCTCCAGGTGAGCTCTTGTTTTGTATTCTTAAAACATCTTGTTACCTATTACTTGTTCTGTATATCCCGCCTCTAGGTGAACCTCCAGTCACCGCTGCTGTCTTAACCTTAGTGTTCTATTTATAGCCGCTCTAGTTGAGATGTCTATTCTCCAGGTGAGCTCTTGTTTTGTATTCTTGAAACATCTTGTTACCTATTACTTGTTCTGTATATCCCGCCTCTAGGCGAACCTCCAGTCACCGCTGCTGTCAAAACCTTAGTGTTCTATTTATAGCCACTCTAGTTGAGATGTCTATTCTTCAGGTGAGCTCTTGTTTTGTATTCTTAAAACATCTTGTTACCTATTACTTGTTCTGTATATCCCGCCTCTAGGCGAACCTCCAGTCACCGCTGCTGTCAAAACCTTAGTGTTCTATTTATAGCCGCTCTAGTTGAGATGTCTATTCTCCAGGTGAGCTCTTGTTTTGTATTCTTAAAACATCTTGTTACCTATTACTTGTTCTGTATATCCCGCCTCTAGGCGAACCTCCAGTCACCGCTGCTGTCGAAACCTTAGTGTTCTATTTATAGCCGCTCTAGTTGAGATGTCTATTCTCCAGGTGAGCTCTTGTTTTGTATTCTTAAAACATCTTGTTACCTATTACTTGTTCTGTATATCCCGCCTCTAGGCGAACCTCCAGTCACCGCTGCTGTCAAAACCTTAGGTGTTCTATTTATAGCCGCTCTAGTTGAGATGCCTATTCTCCAGGTGAGCTCTTGTTTTGTATTCTTAAAACATCTTGTTACCTATTACTTGTTCTGTATATCCCGCCTCTAGGCGAACCTCCAGTCAGCGCTGCTGTCAAAACCTTAGTGTTCTATTTATAGCCGCTCTAGTTGAGATGTCTATTCTCCAGGTGAGCTCTTGTTTTGTATTCTTAAAACATCTTGTTACCTATTACTTGTTCTGTATATCCCGCCTCTAGGCGAACCTCCAGTCACTGCTGCTGTCTTAACCGATGTAGATTTTAAACGTAAAGGTTCTTGTCGTTTCAGTGTGATACCATGTATTCTCGTTTGGGCTAGTATACACTGGGAGTTGCCAGTCAGAATATAAGATCGTCTGTGGCGTAGCTTGAAAAGAAGTCACGTGTGACTTCCTCCAAGACGGCTAATTCTGGGATTGTTGTACGAAAAGCATGCTTTGTGTCAAGAATAAGTTTGGTCGACTCTTGAGCTGAGTGATCTTTCAGAGTGAGATGATACCCTGCTACAAGTATGTTGGCAATCTTCTTAATGAATTGCATTCGCGACGACTCAAGGCTGGGACACCGTAGTAGGAGGTGTTCTGGAGTTTCTGCTCCAGAGTTGCACAGAGGACATTTTGCGTTTATGGTACAATTTCGTGTACGACCAGCATACAGATTATATCTTTGAATCAGTAGTTTGGATGGCATCTTCCCATGGTACAAGAGTGCGGGCTAAGATAGGCCAATCAGAATATCTCGCCAGTAGCTGTCAATCTTTTGACGCAGCTATTGCTTCCAGACATGTTTCGAAGGTTGCCGTTTCACGAGCTCAAATACAGAGGGAAGTTGATACTGAATCAGAAGTTGTCTTATTACAATGGTCCAACTGTGGGAAGTTACTTACTGCTAGTTGTCGTCTGATGACATTTGCCTCTACTGAATCGACCCGGCGTAGCATGTTTATGAACAGTGTCTATATCCTCTTGTGGAGCTGCCCTTCAATCTGAATGACGCACTGAAGAAGATATGCAGCTGTATTCGCGGTGGAGGCGTGTGGATATTGCAGCTTTTTCAATCATCCTCTGTAGAATTCGTCCAACATCTAAACTTCAGTTTTTTATAGAACAACTGCTTCTAGACCAGGTAGAGGGGAGAGTCACATAGATTTCCTAGATCTTTATTGAAGTCTGAAGTATGATAAGATCCCATAACCTGCCACACATTCCTTGCTTACAACCTGAATTAAGCATACATTTATGGCAGACTATATCAAATGCATCTTCCTCCAATGATTTTTCTGTCGCAAGAGGCAGTCTAGTGTGTTGCCTTTCAATGGACCGTTGTTTCGTCTGGATGACATCTCGGATGGTATGTATGTGACGTTGCGAATGTAGTATTCCATGTGATGCCAACTTTCCTCAGTGTTGTCCTTGTGGGCTTTCGGTAACGGATTTGGAGAATCTGATTGTATCGGCCTTCATGCATTCTTCATTTTTTCCAATGAATAATCTTGCGATTGGTGTTTGTGCCATCAAGGGTTTGGCACGAATGTGAATGAGTGGAATATCCCGGCCACCGGGACCTGATAGCATATCAACTCTTCACACAAGGATCGGCTGATTTCATCAGAACAGATCCAATGTCGCATAGTCTTTATTGACTCCTCGGTGATCTGTTCCCTAGAAATGCCATGAAGAATTGATGATACATCAGAGACTTTAGCTACACACGAAGACTCAGATCTTTAAATCTAATGTATTATGGGGGGGGGGGGGGAAGTTGCAAGCCAAAATGTCAAATATAAATGTCACCAGGTCATTTTCATACCAAAATACACATTTTGGGCACAACTTAGGAATAAAAGAAGGTAGAATCAACAAATTTGGGACATAGTCATATTGGTGGTGGCTAAGGAGAGCTGAAGGTTCGGGTCAAAGGATCAAATATCTATGTCACGAGGTCACTAAGTACATACCGGATATATATTTTGACCCTAACTCTGACAGATAGAATCACCAAATTTGGACCATCCATTCATATTTCACTTGGCTAGAAGGAGATTGGGGGGTCATGTTCACACGGTAAATACTTTGTCACGTGTCATCAAGGGTATACCGAAATATGCAGTTTTGGTCTTAGCTGGAATGAAAAAAGCTAAAATAACCAAACTTGGAATATTCCATGTTTTCCATTCTGGGGGATGAATAACATGCTTATTTTGCGCACAATAATTCTCACTGACCATCTCTTAACAGTATAATTCTGTCTTCACTGCACAATGCTATTTCTTGATGCAGGCCCTCATAAAAGATTTTCAAGTTTGGTTTTGGTGGAACCTGGCCAGTCCTAAATTCCGGCCCGTAATGACTAAGTGCATTAGGAAATTATAGCGTTATGACGTGAGTCAACACCTCGTACGAGTGCAGTATAGATAGTCTATGTGTTCTCTAAATTTCCTAATTGTACTCACCCTACATTAATCTGCTAAGGACTAAGTTTGTACACCATACGTCAAGGCCGCACGTGCACCCACTTAAACAGTTTGGAATGCTGTAGTTTTACTTCCTGTAACAGATCAGATTAAAGTGGGGCTGTGTGAATATGATAATTGGATTAAAGAGCAAATTTCACATCTCAATTTACGCAAAAGCCTGCGAGGGGCCGGAGAGATAATATAGCCGTCTCTCAATAACACCCCCATCCCGCCATTACCACCTATCTACCTACCTACATACCTATCTATCTGTCTGTCTGTCTGTCTGTCTGTCTGTCTGTCTGTCTGTCTGTCTGTCTGCCTGCCTGCCTGCCTGCCTGTCTGTCTGTCTGTCTGTCTATCTATCTATCTATCTATCTATCTGCCTGTCTATCTGTCTGTCTAT
>CM067375.1:93748950-93823950 GCA_034401795.1 Chaetoderma sp. LZ-2023a
GGGTGTTAAGGTTCACGGAATCCATTGGCACACATGGAATATAGATTTAGCCTCGTCGAATCCGTAAATCCAAAATGGCGGTCAATATGGCAGGTGCAATCAGGATCGTATACCATGTGTTTCGTACAAATCCGATATGAAGCCAAACGTGAAAAAAATAAACACTGTGCAAACTAGGGGTTCGTTTTCTCATGCATTGGTTGTCACATTACCCATAATTATGTGTAGAAATGGCGAGGGCACTACTTTTCTTGGCCGTGCATGCGCCGAGACGCCGCTATGCGGTGTAGTTTCGCTTTCTAATGGAAAAGCCACCATTCATTTCGTAGAACTGGTCCATACCAGTTAAAGTTCAAGGATATGTATTTCAAGATAATTTACAGAGGCTATATGGTGGTGGAACCCTAACATATAAACACAAAAAATGTACAGGACTATATACACGTATACAGGTATAACAAGATCTAAGACACGCATGCTATAGTCAAATATATACGTAAACATGAGACAGGAGAGCGTGCATTACCAGCACAAGTTGAGGGGATGCGTGATTATCTTGCTTGATTTAATATATTTTATTATCATTTATGTTTTATTATTATTATTATTATTATATTATTTTTATTTTTTTTCAGGTGTGAATTATGAGTGCCTCACGCCTACACCACGAGAGTTGTCCAATTTGCAAAGAAGGCCGCTGATGGCATCAATGCGGCAAGTGTTCAGAAAGGTAACAGCATTGTTGTGATAGCTGGCTGTAAGGTACACTCGGACTGTCGTAAATGGTACATAAATCAACATGGCATCGAGAATCAACAGAAGAAACGTGTATGCGCCACACCCTCACTGAAGAGAAGTGCACGTGTGTGTACTGGGCCTTTCAACAGTAAGTCTGATTGCCTTTTCTGTGGGACCATAGTGGTCCATGGAGGCTCGGACTACAGCTATGTAAAGACTGACTCCTTCGCCAGGACCATCCAAGAGTGTTGTGAAAGCTGTTCTGATGATTGGTCTTTCACATTGAAGGGGTGGATCGAGTACTATAGTCGAGATCGTCATGCTGCAGGCTGCATATACCACCATAAATGTAGTGTCAATTTCCGCAACTGATATAATGCACCAGTAGATTTTCAGTGTGGAATGTATGCAAAATGTAGAAACCCTGGACGACCTAAAGATGATGATGATCAGAAAGAGGCATTCTTCATGATGTGTGCATATTTAGAGATGAATGATGAGGAACACTTGACTATTACATATCTTGGGGGTGGGGGATGCAGGAGTGCCTGATTCATGAAGACTCGCTTCCTTACATCAATAACTATCTAAAGAACACACTAATCGCTTGAACCCACCCACTGGCTAGTGTTGTTTACCAATGCATTTTTAATTCACGGCGTTCATACCTTAACAGTAGTAAGTGCATTGTGGGGAGTTGGTTGGAGAGCGAATGCCTTATCATTCATAACGTTACATTTCAACAATTAAGAGCCACATTATGAGCATAGTAGCATAATCATAGAGGGTATTTTAATACAAGTCTAATATAAATATATCCTTTTGTATTACACAGCATTGATACGTTATAACCATGTTTTTAAATATATATATAATTCAGTCAAACCTGCCCAAAGCGCCAACCTCACGTTACACCATTACATGGGCGCTATATAATTTCTTAACCCTTTAAACCTCGAATTTCTTCAAGAGAATTTCAATTTTCACATAGAAAATGTCCATTTTCAGACCAAGGTTAGACTTTTTTTAAAGTTGTATCATTGGAATGACTGGCGCTGCTGGTTATCCATTTGTCTAGACATTGCGCCAGCAAACACCCACCACCAACCACCTACAACAACCATCAACACCACCACCATCATCATCACCACCAACACACACCACCATCACCACCACCAGCATCAACACCACCACGCTACATCTTCACCACCACCACCATTAGCAGCACAACCAGAAGCACTACCACTTCTATCACCAGTAGCGACATACACCATCAACCACTAAGTACCACCACCACCACCACCACCACCACCAGCACCACCAGCACCACCACCACCACCACCACCACCACCACCACCACCACCACCACCACCATCACCACCACTACCACATATGCATTAACCCCACCCCGCCATCAATCCCCACCCACCCACCAACCACTATCGAATTTCTTCATATTCATATTTGCAGACCCATAGAAGACTATTTTTTTTATTCATAGGTTGGCGAGGGTATGTCAATGAGGATTTAATAAATGTCTCATGCGTATGCACACATGCCTATGTCAGCATGAATGCATTATGAGTACCTAGTCAATGAGCCCCGACAACAAAAATAATATAGCTGGCTATCCATTGTCTAGACATTGTGGCCGCAACCACCTACTACCAATACCCACCACCACCAGCACCACCATCACCGCCACCAACACCACCACCATCCCTCTGCCACCACAGCACCACTACCACCCACCACCTTCACCACAACTGCAACTAGCACCACCACTGCCAGCAGCCACACAACCAACCACTATGCACCAACACCCACCACCAAGCATTATCCCACCACCACCATCCACCACCACCCATCCACCACCAGCACCACCACCCACTACTTCCACCAACCAGCAACCACACTGCCACCACCAACATCAACAGCCACCACTCCGATTTGTATATTGAGAGATGTGCTGGACCCAGCTGGATATATAGCTACACTCATCAAATCAACACGCACATAAAAAGCCAATGTTTTATTTGTATCCATATTTTTACATTGAAGAAAATATTACATATGATAAAACATACAGTTTCTGTAGCGTAAACAAATAGTCACTGTTCTGGAGATCCATTTATCGATGGGTAGATTGATTCCTTATGGATCAGACCCATCACCGACAGAATCATCATAATTATTGTCAGCATCTAGATTGTGCCTTATGTACTTCTTGATCAGAAACTCACTTTTTCGAAAAAGCAGAGATGACTGCTTTATCATATGCGTACCCCGCAGTGATAAAATCTTTAGTTTCCCGACGAATTATTTTAATGAGCGTAGAGTTCAGTAATCTCCTCCACTGGAACATTATGTCTATACACTTTGCAACTAAAGCATCAGGATATACGGAAATAGATACATTGCCTACACAATTTGGGTCTGCGTTCACTTTACCATCCTCATCTTCTAAACCTGATTGTTCAGCGTCTAAGACCTCTAAGATGGCCTATGGCTTCTTTTTCATCTTCACCTTCATATTCACTCTCAGACTCACAGGCTTCACTCTCCGACTCCATTTGCTCATCATCTTCACTCTTCATCTCTTTCATTTCTTCATCTTCATACTCTAGATTTTCGCTATCTTCATCGTTATGGAATCGGATCTTATGCCGCTTCAGGTCATTTGACCTGTCAAAAGTTGAATCAATTCAAAACATTTACGTATCGGCATGTTGATTATAGGATAAATCAGCAAGCATTCATGTTACAAGGTTCTTCAATGAAATCTTCTGACTGCCTAAGGCTACCTAACTATTCTGCAGTTAAAATATGCGTCCAACCACTTTGTGATGTTTAAACTGGAGTGAGAAACGGGATTGAATTTTAACAGTTTTATAGGATTTTGTGTGCTGTGGCCACAAATCCACAACATGTGGCTGCAAATCCGCAACATGCAGCCACAAATCTGCAACATGCGGCCACAAATCCGCAATATGTGGCCACATGCGGCCGCACATGTACGCATGCTTTTTGGTGTGCATGTGTGTCCGGATATATACATACACATGTTGCTGTGTGTATAAAAGTGCAGCCGCCAGTATAAAATTGCAGCCGCAGCATTTTTTGAAAATTTAATAATTAAATGACTGCCACTTTAAAGATCACTCCTTAAATGCGATGAATACATGATTATTAGCTATATAATATTATAAATACAACATCGATAAGTTTACCTATATATTACCCATGTAACACTGTACTTCGCTCTGATTTTTTGAAAATTAAATGACTGGGAACACATTTTGTTCATGCAGGTGGCTGTTGGACGCTATTGTTCATTAGTGGGCACTGTTCGCTATTGTTCATAAGTGACCACTGCGCACTATTGTTCATACAGGTGCCATTGATCATGCGCATAAACACTATTTTTCAAAAAGCACTGTTCAATGCGACAATTTGTCATAGGAAGCCACAATTCCGCTTAGTTTCAAAATATTCTAATTTTTACTACCACGAGGGTGGGGGGGGGGGCGGGGGGTGGTGCGCACTGCTCACCTAATTAATACGTTAAACATTTTAAGGTGCTTGGGACATCATTGTTCGTCAACGATGACACACATGCATGATGCTGGACATTTTTCTTTACCGCACCAACTCATTTCCATAACAATTTTGAAAATGTAATAATTACATGACTGTCATCTGATTTTTTGAAGATTAAATGACTGGGGCAGTTTCAACATATCTTTTTAACCACGATGGTGGGCGGGCGCCGCCGCACACCTAGACTGGCCTCCTGCATGAACAATAGCGTCCACCCGCACATTTAGAACAATATCGAATTGCACTAGACCTCGTGACCTATACCCATCAATCATTTTGACAGGAGGATGGTAGTGCTCAGCCAGCCAATATTTGCTGCAGCAGGACATTATAACTACTTGAAGTCTACATATTTCTACATCCAGCATCATATGTCTACAGGAAGTTTCAAGATGGCTTCCATATAATTCATCAAACAAATCAGTTTTCGGTAGGCCTCAGTTCTGATCTAGTCATTGAGCAAACAATTATGAGGCCAGTAAAAAGCACAGGTGGCTTGAGTCATGGCAGTAAGATGATGGAAGAACAGCGAGCATTGTGGACAATGTCACATTGTGGACAATGTCAACCCTTATAATGTCTGAGTTCAACATTGCCATGCAGGAGTTCAATCATCTTGCATACACCACAAGCGAACAGCACAAAGACTCGAGTGACATAAGGATTGAACGGGATGCATCAGCCCTTTCTTTCGAAGATAAGCACAAAGCTAATTTCATGTTCAGTTTTTTCCTCTGACACTGCATTGAGAAACATCATCAATGGTATAGTGGCAAAAGAAGACATCAATGATTGGACAACCAGTATTTTCATTCTCTTTTAAGAGGAAAGAGAAAGCTAAGGCCCTAGGAAGTGCATCCTAACGTACTGTTCCAGCGATTCCTTGTAGTTTCCAGGACAAGAGATATATCTCTCGACGAGGTGATGAGATACGTTCATATCCGTTATCTCTTTTCTTGAGAAAGGCTAACAAACGTCAACTTGTCCAAGCCATCACTGATGACTGTAACCAGCTGCCATCAAGTGAAGCAACATCAGACACCATCCCACAGAATTCAAGAGAATTTCAATTTTCTCATAGAAAATGTCCATTTTCAGACCAAGATTAGACTTTTTCTAAAGTTGTATCATTGGAATGACTGGCTCTACTCGTTATCCATTTGTCTAGACATTGCGCCAGCACACACCCACCACCAACCACCTACACCAACCATCAACACCACCACCATCATCATCACCACCAACACACACCACCATCACCACCATCAGCATCAACACCACCACGCTACATCTTCACCACCACCACCATTAGCAGCACAACCAGAAGCACTACCACTGCTATCACCAGTAGCGACATACACCATCAACCACTAAGTACCACTAGCACCACCACCACCAGCACCACCATCACCACCACCACCACGACCACCACCACCACCACCACCACCACCATCACCACCACCATCACCACCACTACCACATATGCATTAATCCCACCCCGCCATCAATCCCCACCCACCCACCAACCACTATCGAATTTCCTCATAACCTTCTTTTTTTCAGCGGTAGATTTTTGATACGCTTGTAGAATTTGTTAGGCTTGTAATCGATAGACTTCCCTTGGTTCACGATTCCATTAGGTCCCCTCAAATTTTTGGTATTCTTGTAGATTTTAGTGGCAGAAACATTGAATTATCTAACTAGTAACATTATGGCTGGAGTTAGCAAGAGTAGAAGACGGGATGACAGGAGGTCTAAAGACAGTCGCCCGCCGTCTGCCCAGGCTGCACTAACCAAGTGTTACTACATGATTATACAATGCTTTCACCACCTTGGCATCTTGAATGCTCATGTACGTAGGGGCAGTTTGCCTCCTGGATTGAGCTGGAAAGTGTCAGAGTTAGAGAGACAGAATTTCTTCTGTAAACCAGCGATGCCTAACGCCGAGGTCCGTAAGGACATCTTAGCAGCAAATTTGAAATGGGCCATATCTTTACTTCAGGTTAACATTAGTCACTATAATTTCCAGCTTGGTCGTCTTATGTCGCTCCTCATCGAAGCTCAGTCCAAACCAAATTTAGAATTAGGTAGAGCAAAGACCACAGCAATAAATTGGGCCCGAAATAACCATGGCAGGAAGTTTCATTCTTCATCAATTGATCAGTTTTATGATTTCATCGGACCTTTTGATCCGCATTTTAGAACCTGCCATAGTACAACATCCCCTGTAGGGTCACCTGTGACCTTACCAGGAACATCAACTGCAGGGCCCTCTGTGGCCCTACCATGCACACCGACTGCAAGGTCAGCCTTGACCGTACCAGTCATCCCACAATCAAATCGGAAACGGAATACGTCACCCACTGAGAGTCCACCAGTAGTTAAGTGGGTGAATAACCAGTGCTCACCAGTGTTCCCCCTGCAGTCTCCTGTGGTGGATCCGCTCCTGATTCCACTGCCAGAATGGTCACCGTCAGTGTCTGCTCATGTGGATCCTAGTTAGATCCCTCTTCCGGTCTCGGCACTGTCCCCAGTCGAGTTTCCTCCCCTTCCACAGAGAGCAGCTACTGACCGACCTGGTCAAAAGACCAGATCGTCGACGCCGAGGTCCTAGCCACCACAACCTAAATTTACGCCCACACCTAAGCCCAAACCTACCCATAGGGATACACCCAAAGAGCATAGGTCTTTCTACAAGTTTTGGTTCGTGGTGGTTAACAAGAATGAATGGCGCCTTCCTACTCTGAACAAGAAGATTCTGCTGATTGGGTCTTCAAATTTAGCTCGTATCAATCAGACACCTCATCCAGATATGCAGGTAGCAATCTATCCAGGTGCTAAGATAAACCACATTAGGAATATGGTTAGAAAACACAATGGGGTCTTCCAGCCTCAGCGTATCATCTTTAACATCGGAATTAATGATAAGGACGAACTTCAGCATGACACCTCCCAAAGAATTGAGAATCTGTTTAGTACCATGCGTTCAAAATTTCCAAAGGCTAAAGTTCACTTTGCCAAACTAAATTATTCGAAGCACCTGACTACAACCCAGAAACGAAACATACAATTCGTTAACAGCCGTGTAGAGGCCTTAAGGGCCAAGGTCCTTATCCTGCCCAGCCTCTCCGTGTCTGAACTTCAGGTGGTTGAGGACAACATCCACTGGACTGAGTGCACTGCAAATAGGATGTATAATAGTTGGTTATCGCACCTTAATTTAAACTAACTACGGGTCAGGGTACTAACCACCAAGAAATTGGTCTAGGTGGTAATATCGTTAACCTAACTGGCTCTACATTGTCTGAAGCAGAAAGATCTTTGCTAAATCTCGGTCTAACATATGTACCAACACCACGGGCCAAAGTCGACATAGATGCCCTTTTAGATAATGGCTTATGGGAAATTGAAGAATTTCTCACCGTGTAAAAGTAGCAGACTTTTTTCGAAATTCCAAGAAAAACAACTTTCTACCTTTTGTTGAAAAAACCGGCTGGGCACCAAACTCGAAGTTGGTGGACCCTGCGATCCCTGATAGTATAAATGCTATTAAGGAACGTGTTCAAAATTTAGAATTTCCTAAAAAATCATCAAAATTTGTCATATCAAGAACGTTTAGCCTTAACAGGTTTGATTAAAAACAATGACATCGTTATAAAGCCTGCTGACAAGGGATCTGCTACTGTAATAATGCTTAAGGATAATTATATTCGTGAAGCGCATCGGCAACTCAGTAATCTGAAACACTACCGCAAATTAGACGAACCACTCTGGCCAAATAATTGTGATAAATTTAATGGAATCCTTAAAGAAATGGCTGACAACAAGGCCATAACGAAAAAGCAGTTTAAATACCTTACTGCTAAACGAGATGCAAATCCACGTACGTTTTACCTTTTGCCAAAAATTCATAAACCTATTGAGTCATGGTCCGACCCTTTGATACCACCGGGTCGACCTATTATCTCTGATTGCGGCTCTGAATCTTATCGAATTAGTGAAATTATTGATTACCACCTACAACCAATTGCGAATAGACATTTCAGTTTTTTGAACAACACTGAGGATTTCCTATCCGAGGTCTCCAAATTTCTGTTCCTCCAAACTCACTCTTGATAACCCTCGACATCGATGCTATGTACACACACATTGACATCGAAATGGGTGTGACTTCTGTTCGCAGAGCATTTGATAAATATCCTGATAACAATAGGCCCACTAGCGAAATATTAGCTCTCCTGGAGCTGAGTTTAAAGGGCAATGATTTCGAATTCGCTGGCGAAATCTACCAACAAATCTGTGGATGCGCTATGGGTAAACGTTTTAGTCCTAGTTTTGCCAACATCTATATAGCTGAGTGGGAAGAAGATGCGCTTAACAAATGTCCTAAGCAGCCCTTATTTTACCGCCGGTACCTCGATGATATTTTTATGATCTGGAATCATTCGAGGGAAGAGTTTGATGAATTTTTCACTATTTTGAACAATCACGATCCTAACATCAAACTTAAAGCCAACATCGACCAGTCGTCCGTAGACTTTTTAGACGTTACTCTCTACAAAGGTGTAAATTATAACACGAGTGGGTTTCTTGATTACAAAGTATTCTTTAAGCCCACCGATTCCCATCAACTACTGCATAAGAAATCTTTCCATCCACCTCATACTTTTAAAGGTATTGTCAAATCACAGATTATCCGATTTCACCGAAATTCTAGTGATAGAAAGAATTTTGAATCTGCGTGTTCCACCTTATTTAAAGCCCTCAAACCGAGGGGATATTCAACACGATTTTTGCGCAAAATAAAATCCGAAACTTTACATGATTTGGAAACTATTACTGATAAAGCTGCCGATCAAAAGCCTACCAAAATTCGTCACAATCGTCCGATTATAGGCGTAGGACAATCTCAGAAATGTGGAAAGAAGAGGTGTAAATTAGACCTCTATCTACCTAATCAGAAAACATTTGCCAGTTATCAGAACAAAAGCAAATTCCAACTTCAGTCTAATTTAGATTGCGATTCTAAAAATGTTATCTATTTAATATCTTGCAAATTATGCCAAAAACAGTATGTCCGTGAAACAAAATGCCCTTTAAGATGGCGAGCAACTAGACACCTTTGCGATATTAGACACGATGAGGACACCAACGTAGCTCAACATTTCAATCTTCCTGGTCATTCTGTCGAGAGACACTTTGAAATTATGCCTATTGAGCAACTGCCTCTTTCTGCTATGGCCGAAGAAACTGATAAACAAAGAAAACTTCGAGAATCATTTTGGATTAAGCAACTGAAAACAAAATGGCCGAGTGGCATAAACGTGGACCCTGGTCTTGCTGATCAACGTGAAATTATTCAATTCAGTTTAACATACAATCGAAAAAATGTTGAAATTTCTGAAATTTTGAAAGATGAATATCATAAATTGCAGGATAAAATGAAAGAACCTCTCAATTTGCGGTCAGTGATAGCCTTTAAGAAAAACTCCAATCTACGTGACATCTTGGTTAATTCGAAATTAACTCTTCAAAAACCTTCAGAATGAATGATATATATATTTTATAGGCCATACCGCCTCTATCAAACAAACATAACAAATCTCAGACAATAAAATAAATAAAAAATATCTCCCAACCTTGGGAGATCCTGAGCCAGTGCGTTTACTCATATAACCACTACCACATATGCATTAACCCCACCCCGCCATCAATCCCGACCCACCCACCAACCACTATCGAATTTCTTCATATTCATATTTGTAGACCCATAGAAGACTATTTTTTTTATTCATAGGTTGGCGAGGGTATGTCAATGAGGATTTAATAAATGTCTCATGCGTATGCACACATGCCTATGTCAGCATGAATGCATTATGAGTACCTAGTCAATGAGGCCCCGACAACAAAAATAATATAGCTGGCTATCCATTGTCTAGACATTGTGGCCGCAACCACCTACTACCAATACCCACCACCACCAGCACCACCATCACCGCCACCAACACCACCACCATCCCTCTGCCACCACAGCACCACTACCACCCACCACCTTCACCACAACTGCAACTAGCACCACCACTGCCAGCAGCCACACAACCAACCACTATGCACCAACACCCACCACCAAGCATTATCCCACCACCACCATCCACCACCACCCATCCATCACCATCACCACCACCCACTACTTCCACCAACCAGCAACCACACTGCCACCACCAACATCAACAGCCACCACTCTGATTTGTATATTGAGAGATGTGCTGGACCCAGCTGGATATATAGCTACACTCATCAAATCAACACGCACATAAAAAGCCAATGTTTTATTTGTATCCATATTTTTACATTGAAGAAAATATTACATATGATAAAACATACAGTTTCTGTAGCGTAAACAAATAGTCACTGTTCTGGAGATCCATTTATCGATGGGTAGATTGATTCCTTATGGATCAGACCCATCACCGACAGAATCATCATAATTATTGTCAGCATCTAGATTGTGCCTTATGTACTTCTTGATCAGAAACTCACTTTTTCGAAAAAGCAGAGATGACTGCTTTATCATATGCGTATCCCGCAGTGATAAAATCTTTAGTTTCCCGACGAATTATTTTAATGAGCGTAGAGTTCAGTAATCTCCTCCACTGGAACATTATGTCTATACACTTTGCAACTAAAGCATCAGGATATATGGAAATAGATACATTGCCTACACAATTTGGGTCTGCGTTCACTTTACCATCCTCATCTTCTAAACCTGATTGTTCAGCGTCTAAGACCTCTAAGATGGCCTATGGCTTCTTTTTCATCTTCACCTTCATATTCACTCTCAGACTCACAGGCTTCACTCTCCGACTCCATTTGCTCATCATCTTCACTCTTCATCTCTTTCATTTCTTCATCTTCATACTCTAGATTTTCGCTATCTTCATCGTTATGGAATCGGATCTTATGCCGCTTCAGGTCATTTGACCTGTCAAAAGTTGAATCAATTCAAAACATTTACGTATCGGCATGTTGATTATAGGATAAATCAGCAAGCATTCATGTTACAAGGTTCTTCAATGAAATCTTCTGACTGCCTAAGGCTACCTAACTATTCTGCAGTTAAGATATGCGTCCAACCACTTTGTGATGTTTAAACTGGAGTGAGAAACGGCATTGAATTTTAACAGTTTTATAGGATTTTGTGTGCTGTGGCCACAAATCCACAACATGTGGCTGCAAATCCGCAACATGCAGCCACAAATCGCATTTTGATGTGCATGTGTGTCCGGACATATACATACACATGTCGGCTGCAAATCTGCAACATGCCGCTGCATGCGACCGCACATGTATGCATGTATTTTGGCGTGTATGTGTGTCTGAGCATGTACATACACATGTTGCTGGGTGTATAAAAGTGCAGCCGCCAGTATAAAATTGCAGCCGCATCATTTTTTGAAAATTTAATAATTAAATGACTGCCACATTAAAGATCACTCCTTAAATGCGATGAATACATGATTATTAGCTATATAATATTATAAATACAACATCGATAAGTTTACCTATATATTACCCATGTAACACTGTACTTCGCTCTGATTTTTTTTTGAAAATTAAATGACTGGGAACACATTTTGTTCATGCAGGTGGCTGTTGGACGCTATTGTTCATTAGTGGGCACTGTTCGCTATTGTTCATAAGTGACCACTGCGCACTATTGTTCATGCAGGTGCCATTGATCATGCGCATAAACACTATTTTTCAAAAAGCACTGTTCAATGCGACAATTTGTCATAGGAAGCCACAATTCCGCTTAGTTTCAAAATATTCTAATTTTTACTACCACGAGGGTGGGGGAGGGCGGGGGGTGGTGCGCACTGCTCACCTAATTAATACGTTAAACATTTTAAGGTGCTTGGGACATCATTGTTCGTCAACGATGACACACATGCATGATGCTGGACATTTTTCTTTACCGCACCAACTCATTTCCATAACAATTTTGAAAATGTAATAATTACATGACTGTCATCTGATTTTTTGAAGATTAAATGACTGGGGCAGTTTCAACATATCTTTTTAACCACGATGGTGGGCGGGCGCCGCCGCACACCTAGAGTGGCCTCCTGCATGAACAATAGCGTCCACCCGCACATTTAGAACAATATCGAATTGCACTTGGCCCCGTGTACACATAAATCATTTTTTGATTGGAGGGGGCTGGAATAACGTGCAATTGTTATCCAAGAATTGCACTAGACCTCGTGACCTATACCCATCAATCATTTTGACAGGAGGATGGTAGTGCTCAGCCAGTCCCTTGACTACTTTGCTAATGCCTTGCCAATATTTGCTGCAGCAGGACATTATAACTACTTGAAGTCTACATATTTCTACATCCAGCATCATATGTCTACAGGAAGTTTCAAGATGGCTTCCATATAATTCATCAAACAAATCAGTTTTCGCTAGGCCTCAGTTCTGATCTAGTCATTGAGCAAACAATTATGAGGCCAGTAAAAAGCACAGGTGGCTTGAGTCATGGCAGTAAGATGATGGAAGAACAGCGAGCATTGTGGACAATGTCAACCCTTATAATGTCTGAGTTCAACATTGCCATGCAGGAGTTCAATCATCTTGCATACACCACAAGCGAACAGCACAAAGACTCGAGTGACATAAGGATTGAACGGGATGCATCAGCCCTTTCTTTCGAAGATAAGCACAAAGCTAATTTCATGTTCAGTTTTTTCCTCTGACACTGCATTGAGAAACATCATCAATGGTATAGTGGCAAAAGAAGACATCAATGATTGGACAACCAGTATTTTCATTCTCTTTTAAGAGGAAAGAGAAAGCTAAGGCCCTAGGAAGTGCATCCTAACGTACTGTTCCAGCGATTCCTTGTAGTTTCCAGGACAAGAGATCTATCTCTCGACGAGGTGATGAGATACGTTCATATCCGTTATCTCTTTTCTTGAGAAAGGCTAACAAACGTCAACTTGTCCAAGCCATCACTGATGACTGTAACCAGCTGCCATCAAGTGAAGCAACATCAGACACCATCCCACAGAATTCAAGAGAATTTCAATTTTCTCATAGAAAATGTCCATTTTCAGACCAAGATTAGACTTTTTCTAAAGTTGTATCATTGGAATGACTGGCTCTACTCGTTATCCATTTGTCTAGACATTGCGCCAGCACACACCCACCACCAACCACCTACACCAACCATCAACACCACCACCATCATCATCACCACCAACACACACCACCATCACCACCATCAGCATCAACACCACCACGCTACATCTTCACCACCACCACCATTAGCAGCACAACCAGAAGCACTACCACTGCTATCACCAGTAGCGACATACACCATCAACCACTAAGTACCACTAGCACCACCACCACCAGCACCACCATCACCACCACCACCACGACGACCACCACCACCACCACCACCACCATCACCACCACCATCACCACCACTACCACATATGCATTAATCCCACCCCGCCATCAATCCCCACCCACCCACCAACCACTATCGAATTTCCTCATAACCTTCTTTTTTTCAGCGGTAGATTTTTGATACGCTTGTAGAATTTGTTAGGCTTGTAATCGATAGACTTCCCTTGGTTCACGATTCCATTAGGTCCCCTCAAATTTTTGGTATTCTTGTAGATTTTAGTGGCAGAAACATTGAATTATCTAACTAGTAACATTATGGCTGGAGTTAGCAAGAGTAGAAGACGGGATGACAGGAGGTCTAAAGACAGTCGCCCGCCGTCTGCCCAGGCTGCACTAACCAAGTGTTACTACATGATTATACAATGCTTTCACCACCTTGGCATCTTGAATGCTCATGTACGTAGGGGCAGTTTGCCTCCTGGATTGAGCTGGAAAGTGTCAGAGTTAGAGAGACAGAATTTCTTCTGTAAACCAGCGATGCCTAACGCCGAGGTCCGTAAGGACATCTTAGCAGCAAATTTGAAATGGGCCATATCTTTACTTCAGGTTAACATTAGTCACTATAATTTCCAGCTTGGTCGTCTTATGTCGCTCCTCATCGAAGCTCAGTCCAAACCAAATTTAGAATTAGGTAGAGCAAAGACCACAGCAATAAATTGGGCCCGAAATAACCATGGCAGGAAGTTTCATTCTTCATCAATTGATCAGTTTTATGATTTCATCAGACCTTTTGATCCAAATTTTAGAACCTGCCATAGCACAACATCCCCTGTAGGGTCACCTGTGACCTTACCAGGAACATCAACTGCAGGGCCCTCTGTGGCCCTACCATGCACACCGACTGCAAGGTCAGCCTTGACCGTACCAGTCATCCCACAATCAAATCGGAAACGGAATACGTCACCCACTGAGAGTCTACCAGTAGTTAAGCGGGTGAATAACCAGTGCTCACCAGTGTTCCCCCTGTAGTCTCCTGTGGTGGATCCGCTCCTGATTCCACTGCCAGAATGGTCACCGTCAGTGTCTGCTCATGTGGATCCTAGTCAGATCCCTCTTCCGGTCTCGCCACTGTCCCCAGTCGAGTTTCCTCCCCTTCCACAGAGAGCAGCTACTGACCGACCTGGTCAAAAGACCAGATCGTCGACGCCGAGGTCCTAGCCACCACAACCTAGATTTACGCCCACACCTAAGCCCAAACCTACCCATAGGGATACACCCAAAGAGCATAGGTCTTTCTACAAGTTTTGGTTCGTTGTGGTTAACAAGAATGAATGGCGCCTTCCTACTCTGAACAAGAAGATTCTGCTGATTGGGTCTTCAAATTTAGCTCGTATCAATCAGACACCTCATCCAGATATGCAGGTAGCAATCTATCCAGGTGCTAAGATAAACCACATTAGGAATATGGTTAGAAAACACAATGGGGTCTTCCAGCCTCAGCGTATCATCTTTAACATCGGAATTAATGATAAGGACGAACTTCAGCATGACACCTCCCAAAGAATTGAGAATCTGTTTAGTACCATGCGTTCAAAATTTCCAAAGGCTAAAGTTCACTTTGCCAAACTAAATTATTCGAAGCACCTGACTACAACCCAGAAACGAAACATACAATTCGTTAACAGCCGTGTAGAGGCCTTAAGGGCCAAGGTCCCTATCCTGCCCAGCCTCTCCGTGTCTGAACTTCAGGTGGTTGAGGACAACATCCACTGGACTGAGTGCACTGCAAATAGGATGTATAATAGTTGGTTATCGCACCTTAATTTAAACTAACTACGGGTCAGGGTACTAACCACCCAGAAATTGGTCTAGGTGGTAATATCGTTAACCTAACTGGCTGTACATTGTCTGAAGCAGAAAGATCTTTGCTAAATCTCGGACTAACATATGTACCAACACCACGGGCCAAAGTCGACATAGATGCCCTTTTAGATAATGGCTTATGGGAAATTGAAGAATTTTCTCACCCTGTAAAATTAGCAGACTTTTTTTCGAAATTCCAAGAAAAACAACTTTCTACCTTTTGTTGAAAAAACCTGCTGGGCACCAAACTCGAAGTTGGTGGACCCTGCGATCCCTGATAGTATAAAAGCTATTAAGGAACGTGTTGAAAATTTAGAATTTCCTAAAAATTTGTCATATCAAGAACGTTTAGCTTTAACAGGTTTGATTAAAAACAATGACATCGTTATAAAGCCTGCTGACAAGGGATCTGCTACTGTAATAATGCTTAAGGATAATTATATTCGTGAAGCGCATCGGCAACTCAGTAATCTGAAACACTACCGCAAATTAGACGAACCACTCTGGCCAAATAATTGTGATAAATTTAATGGAATCCTTAAAGAAATGGCTGACAACAAGGCCATAACGAAAAAGCAGTTTAAATACCTTACTGCTAAACGAGATGCAAATCCACGTACGTTTTACCTTTTGCCAAAAATTCATAAACCTATTGAGTCATGGTCCGACCCTATGATACCACCGGGTCGACCTATTATCTCTGATTGCGGCTCTGAATCTTATCGAATTAGTGAAATTATTGATTACCACCTACAACCAATTGCGAATAGACATTTCAGGTTTTTTAACAACACTGAGGATTTCCTATCCGAGGTCTCCAAAATTTCTGTTCCTCCAAACTCACTCTTGATAACCCTCGACATCGATGCTATGTACACACACATTGACATCGAAATGGGTGTGACATCTGTTCGCAGAGCATTTGATAAATATCCTGATAACAATAGGCCCACTAGCGAAATATTAGCTCTCCTGGAGCTGAGTTTAAAGGGCAATGATTTCGAATTCGCTGGCGAAATCTACCAACAAATCTGTGGATGCGCTATGGGTAAACGTTTTAGTCCTAGTTTTGCCAACATCTATATAGCTGAGTGGGAAGAAGATGCGCTTAACAAATGTCCTAAGCAGCCCTTATTTTACCGCCGGTACCTCGGTGATATTTTTATGATCTGGAATCATTCGAGGGAAGAGTTTGATGAATTTTTCACTATTTTGAACAATCACGATCCTAACATCAAACTTAAAGCCAACATCGACCAGTCGTCCGTAGACTTTTTAGACGTTACTCTCTACAAAGGTGTAAATTATAACACGAGTGGGTTTCTTGATTACAAAGTATTCTTTAAGCCCACCGATTCCCATCAACTACTGCATAAGAAATCTTTCCATCCACCTCATACTTTTAAAGGTATTGTCAAATCACAGATTATCCGATTTCACCGAAATTCTAGTGATAGAAAGAATTGTGAATCTGCGTGTTCCACCTTATTTAAAGCCCTCAAACCGAGGGGATATTCAACACGATTTTTGCGCAAAATAAAATCCGAAACTTTACATGATTTGGAAACTATTACTGATAAAGCTGCCGATCAAAAGCCTACCAAAATTCGTCACAATCGTCCGATTATAGGCGTAGGACAATCTCAGAAATGTGGAAAGAAGAGGTGTAAATTAGACCTCTATCTACCTAATCAGAAAACATTTGCCAGTTATCAGAACAAAAGCAAATTCCAACTTCAGTCTAATTTAGATTGCGATTCTAAAAATGTTATCTATTTAATATCTTGCAAATTATGTCAAAAACAGTATGTCCGTGAAACAAAATGCCCTTTAAGATGGCGAGCAACTAGACACATTTGCGATATTAGACACGATGAGGACACCAACGTAGCTCAACATTTCAATCTTCCTGGTCATTCTGTCGAGAGACACTTTGAAATTATGCCTATTGAGCAACTGCCTCTTTCTGCTACGGCCGAAGAAACTGATAAACAAAGAAAACTCCGAGAATCATTTTGGATTAAGCAACTGAAAACAAAATGGCCGAGTGGCATAAACGTGGACCCTGGTCTTGTTGATCAACGTGAAATTATTCCATTCAGTTTAACATACAATCGAAAAATGTTGAAATTTCTGAAATTTTGAAAGATGAATATCATAAATTGCAGGATAAAATGAAAGAACCTCTCAATTTGCGTCCAGTGATAGCCTTTAAGAAAAACTCCAATCTACGTGACATCTTGGTTAATTCGAAATTAACTCTTCAAAAACCTTCAGAATGAATGATATATATTATTCATATTTTATAGGCCATACCGCCTCTATCAAACAAACATAACAAATCTCAGACAATAAAATAAATAAAAAATATCTCCCAACCTTGGGAGATCCTGAGCCAGTGCGTTTAATCATATAACCACCATCACCACCACTACCACATATGCATCAACCCCACCCCGCCATCAATCCCCATGCACCCACCAACCACTATCGAATTTCTTCATATTCATATTTGCAGACCCATAGAAGACCAATTTTTGTATTCATAGGTTGGCGAGGGTATGTCAATGAGGATTTAATAAATGTCTCATGCGTATGCACACATGCCTATGTCAGCATGAATGCATTATGAGTACCTAGTCAATGAGGCCCCGACAACAAAAATAATATAGCTGGCTATCCATTGTCTAGACATTGTGGCCGCAACCACCTACTACCAATACCCACCACCACCAGCACCACCATCACCGCCACCAACACCACCACCATCGTTCTGCCACCACAGCACCACTACCACCCACCACCATCACCACAACTGCAACTAGCACCACCACTGCCAGCAGCCACACAACCAACCACTATGCACCAACACCCACCACCAAGCATTATCCCACCACCACCATCCACCACCACCCATCCACCACCAGCACCACCACCCACTACTTCCACCAACCAGCAACCACACTGCCACCACCAACGTCAACAGCCACCACTCCGATTTGTATATTGAGAGATGTGCTGGACCCAGCTGGATATATAGCTACACTCATCAAATCAACACGCACATAAAAAGCCAATGTTTTATTTGTATCCATATTTTTACATTGAAGAAAATATTACATATGATAAAACATACAGTTTCTGTAGCATAAACAAATAGTCAATGTTCTGGAGATCCATTTATCGATGGGTAGATTGATTCCTTATGGATCAGACCCATCACCGACAGAATCATCATAATTATTGTCAGCATCTAGATTGTGCCTTATGTACTTCTTGATCAGAAACTCACTTTTTCGAAAAAGCAGAGATGACTGCTTTATCATATGCGTACCCCGCAGTGATAAAATCTTTAGTTTCCCGACGAATTATTTTAATGAGCGTAGAGTTCAGTAATCTCCTCCACTGGAACATTATGTCTATACACTTTGCAACTAAAGCATCAGGATATACGGAAATAGATACATTGCCTACACAATTTGGGTCTGCGTTCACTTTACCATCCTCATCTTCTAAACCTGATTGTTCAGCGTCTAAGACCTCTAAGATGGCCTATGGCTTCTTTTTCATCTTCACCTTCATATTCACTCTCAGACTCACAGGCTTCACTCTCCGACTCCATTGGCTCATCATCTTCACTCTTCATCTCTTTCATTTTATCATCTTCATACTCTAGATTTTCGCTATCTTCATCGTTATGGAATCGGGTCTTATGCCGCTTCAGGTCATTTGACCTGTCAAAAGTTGAATCAATTCAAAACATTTACGTTTCGGCATGTTGATTATAGGATAAATCAGCAAGCATTCATGTTACAAGGTTCTTCAAAGAAATCTTCTGACTGCCTAAGGCTACCTAACTATTCTGCAGTTAAAATATGCGTCCAACCACTTTGTGATGTTTAAACTGGAGTGAGAAACGGGATTGAATTTTAACAGTTTTATAGGATTTTATGTGCTGTGGCCACAAATCCACAACATGTGGCTGCAAATCCGCAACATGCAGCCACAAATCGCATTTTGATGTGCATGTGTGTCCGGACATATACATACACATGTCGGCTGCAAATCTGCAACATGCCGCTGCATGCGACCGCACATGTATGCATGTATTTTGGCGTGTATGTGTGTCTGAGCATGTACATACACATGTTGCTGGGTGTATAAAAGTGCAGCCGCCAGTATAAAATTGCAGCCGTAGCATTTTTTGAAAATTTAATAATTAAATGACTGCCACTTTAAAGATCACTCCTTAAATACGATGAATACATGATTATTAGCTATATAATATTATAAATGCTACATCGATAAGTTTACCTATATATTACCCATGTAACACTGTACTTCGCTCTGATTTCTTGAAAATTAAATGACTGGGAACACATTTTGTTCATGCAGGTGGCTGTTGGACGCTATTGTTCATTAGTGGACACTGTTCGCTATTGTTCATAAGTGACCACTGCGCACTATTGTTCATGCAGGTGCCATTGATCATGCGCATAAACACTATTTTTCAAAAAGCACTGTTCAATGCGACAATTTGTCATAGGAAGCCACAATTCCGCTTAGTTTCAAAATATTCTAATTTTTACTACCACGAGGGTGGGGGGGGGGGCAGGGCGTGGTGCGCACTGCTCACCTAATTAATACGTTAAACATTTTAAGGTGCTTGGGACATCATTGTTCGTCAACGATGACACACATGCATGATGCTGGAGATTTTTCTTTACCGCACCAACTCATTTCCATAACAATTTTGAAAATGTAATAATTACATGACTGTCATCTGATTTTTTGAAGATTAAATGACTGGGGCAGTTTCAACATATCTTTTAACCACGATGGTGGGCGGGCGCCGCCGCACACCTAGAGTGGTCTCCTGCATGAACAATAGCGTCCACCCGCACATTTAGAACAATATCGAAGTGCACTTGGCCCCGTGTACACATAAATCATTTTTTGATTGGAGGGGGCTGGAATAACGTGCTATTTTTATCCAAGAATTGCACTAGACCTCGTGACCTATACCCATCAATCATTTTGACAGGAGGATGGTAGTGCTCAGCCAGTCCCTTGACTACTTTGCTAATGCCTTGCCAATATTTGTTGCAGCAGGACATTATAACTACTTGAAGTCTACATATTTTCCTCTGACACTGCATTGAGAAACATCATCAATGGTATAGTGGCAAAAGAAGACATCAATGATTGGACAACCAGTATTTTCATTCTCTTTTAAGAGGAAAGAGAAAGCTAAGGCCCTAGGAAGTGCATCCTAACGTACTGTTCCAGCGATTCCTTGTAGTTTCCAGGACAAGAGATCTATCTCTCGACGAGGTGATGAGATACGTTCATATCCATTATCTCTTTTCTTGAGAAAGGCTAACAAACGTCAACTTGTCCAAGCCATCACTGATCACTGTAACCAGATGTCATCAAGTGAAGCAACATTAGACACCATCCCACAGAATTCAAGAGAATTTCAATTTTCTCATAGAAAATGTCCATTTTCAGACCAAGATTAGACTTTTTCTAAAGTTGTATCATTGGAATGACTGGCTCTACTCGTTATCCATTTGTCTAGACATTGCGCCAGCACACACCCACCACCAACCACCTACACCAACCATCAACACCACCACCATCATCATCACCACCAACACACACCACCATCACCACCATCAGCATCAACACCACCACGCTACATCTTCACCACCACCACCATTAGCAGCACAACCAGAAGCACTACCACTGCTATCACCAGTAGCGACATACACCATCAACCACTAAGTACCACTAGCACCACCACCACCAGCACCACCATCACCACCACCACCACGACCACCACCACCACCACCACCACCACCATCACCACCACCATCACCACCACTACCACATATGCATTAATCCCACCCCGCCATCACTCCCCACCCACCCACCAACCACTATCGAATTTCCTCATAACCTTCTTTTTTTCAGCGGTAGATTTTTGATACGCTTGTAGAATTTGTTAGGCTTGTAATCGATAGACTTCCCTTGGTTCACGATTCCATTAGGTCCCCTCAAATTTTTGGTATTCTTGTAGATCTTAGTGGCAGAAACATTGAATTATCTAACTAGTAACATTATGGCTGGAGTTAGCAAGAGTAGAAGACGGGATGACAGGAGGTCTAAAGACAGTCGCCCGCCGTCTGCCCAGGCTGCACTAACCAAGTGTTACTACATGATTATACAATGCTTTCACCACCTTGGCATCTTGAATGCTCATGTACGTAGGGGCAGTTTGCCTCCTGGATTGAGCTGGAAAGTGTCAGAGTTAGAGAGACAGAATTTCTTCTGTAAACCAGCGATGCCTAACGCCGAGGTCCGTAAGGACATCTTAGCAGCAAATTTGAAATGGGCCATATCTTTACTTCAGGTTAACATTAGTCACTATAATTTCCAGCTTGGTCGTCTTATGTCGCTCCTCATCGAAGCTCAGTCCAAACCAAATTTAGAATTAGGTAGAGCAAAGACCACAGCAATAAATTGGGCCCGAAATAACCATGGCAGGAAGTTTCATTCTTCATCAATTGATCAGTTTTATGATTTCATCAGACCTTTTGATCCACATTTTAGAACCTGCCATAGTACAACATCCCCTGTAGGGTCACCTGTGACCTTACCAGGAACATCAACTGCAGGGCCCTCTGTGGCCCTACCATGCACACCGACTGCAAGGTCAGCCTTGACCGTACCAGTCATCCCACAATCAAATCGGAAACGGAATACGTCACCCACTGAGAGTCCACCAGTAGTTAAGTGGGTGAATAACCAGTGCTCACCAGTGTTCCCCCTGCAGTCTCCTGTGGTGGATCCGCTCCTGATTCCACTGCCAGAATGGTCACCGTCAGTGTCTGCTCATGTGGATCCTAGTCAGATCCCTCTTCCGGTCTCGGCACTGTCCCCAGTCGAGTTTCCTCCCCTTCCACAGAGAGCAGCTACTGACCGACCTGGTCAAAAGACCAGATCGTCGACGCCGAGGTCCCAGCCACCACAACCTAAATTTACGCCCACACCTAAGCCCAAACCTACGCATAGGGATACACCCAAAGAGCATAGGTCTTTCTACAAGTTTTGGTTCGTGGTGGTTAACAAGAATGAATGGCGCCTTCCTACTCTGAACAAGAAGATTCTGCTGATTGGGTCTTAAATTTAGCTCGTATCAATCAGACCCCTCATCCAGATATGCAGGTAGCAATCTATCCAGGTGCTAAGATAAACCACATTAGGAATATGGTTAGAAAACACAATGAGGTCTTCCAACCTCAGCGTATCATCCTTAACATCGGAATTAATGATAAGGACGAACTTCAGCATGACACCTCCCAAAGAATTGAGAATCTGTTTAGTACCATGCGTTCAAAATTTCCAAAGGCTAAAGTTCACTTTGCCAAACTAAATTATTCGAAGCACCTGACTACAACCCAGAAACGAAACATACAATTCGTAAACAGCCGTGTAGAGGCCTTAAGGGCCAAGGTCCCTATCCTGCCCAGCCTCTCCGTGTCTGAATTTCAGGTGGTTGAGGACAACATCCACTGGACTGAGTGCACTGCAAATAGGATGTATAATAGTTGGTTATCGCACCTTAATTTAAACTAACTACGGGTCAGGGTACTAACCACCCAGAAATTGGTCTAGGTGGTAATATCGTTAACCTAACTGGCTCTACATTGTCTGAAGCAGAAAGATCTTTGCTAAATCTCGGTCTAACATATGTACCAACACCACGGGCCAAAGTCGACATAGATGCCCTTTTATATAATGGCTTATGGAAAATTGAAGAATTTTCTCACCGTGTAAAATTAGCAGACTTTTTTCGAAATTCCAAGAAAAACAACTTTCTACCTTTTGTTGAAAAAACCGGCTGGGCACCAAACTCGAAGTTGGTGGACCCTGTGATCCCTGATAGTATAAAAGCTATTAAGGAACGTGTTGAAAATTTAGAATTTCCTAAAAATCATCAAAATGTGTCATATCAAGAACGTTTAGCCATAACAGGTTTGCGTAAAAACAATGACATCGTTATAAAGCCTGCTGACAAGGGATCTGCTACTGTAATAATGCTTAAAGATAATTATATTCGTGAAGCGCATCGGCAACTCAGTAATCTGAAACACTACCGCAAATTAGACGAACCACTCTGGCCAAATAATTGTGATAAATTTAATGGAATCCTTAAAGAAATGGCTGACAACAAGACCATAACGAAAAAGCAGTTTAAATACCTTACTGCTAAACGAGATTCAAATCCACGTACGTTTTACCTTTTGCCAAAAATTCATAAACCTATTGAGTCATGGTCCGACCCTATGATACCACCGGGTCGACCTATTATCTCTAGTTGCGGCTCTGAATCTTATCGAATTAGTGAAATTATTGATTACCACCTACAACCAATTGCGAATAGACATTTCAGTTTTTTGAACAACACTGAGGATTTCCTATCCGAGGTCTCCAAAATTTCTGTTCCTCCAAACTCACTCTTGATAACCCTCGACATCGATGCTATGTACACAAACATTGACATCGAAAGGGGTGTGACTTCTGTTCGCAGAGCATTTGATAAATATCCTGATAACAATAGGCCCACTAGCGAAATATTAGCTCTCCTGGAGCTGAATTTAAAGGGCAATGATTTCGAATTCGCTGGCGAAATCTACCAACAAATCTGTGGATGCGCTATGGGTAAACGTTTTAGTCCTAGTTTTGCCAACATCTATGTAGCTGAGTGGGAGGAAGATGCGCTTAACAAATGTCCTAAGCAGCCCTTATTTTACCGCCGGTACCTCGATGATATTTTTATGATCTGGAATCATTCGAAGGAAGAGTTTGATGAATTTTTCACTATTTTGAACAATCACGATCCTAACATCAAACTTAAAGCCAACATCGACCAATCGTCTGTAGACTTTTTGGACGTTACTCTCTACAAAGGTGGAAATTATAACACGAGTGGACTTCTTGATTACAAAGTATTCTTTAAGCCCACCGATTCCCATCAACTACTGCATACAAAATCTTTCCATCCACCTCATACTTTTAAAGGTATTGTCAAATCACAGATTATCCGATTTCACCGAAATTCTAGTGATAGAAAGAATTGTGAATCTGCGTGTTCCAAGTCATTTAAAGCCCTCAAACCGAGGGGATATTCAACACGATTTTTGCGCAAAATAAAGTCCGAAACTTTACATGATTTGGAAACTATTACTGATAAGGCTGCTGATCAAAAGCCTACCAAAATTCGTCACAATCGTCCGATTATAGGCGTAGGACAATCTCAGAAATGTGGAAAGAAGAGGTGTAAATTAGACCTCTATCTACCTAATCAGAAAACATTTGTCAGTTATCAGAACATAAGCAAATTCCAACTTCAGTCTAATTTAGATTGCGATTCTAAAAATATTATCTATTTAATATCTTGCAAATTATGCCAAAAACAGTATGTCGGTGAAACAAAATGCCCTTTCAGATGGCGAGCAACTGGACACCTTTGCGATATTAGACACGACGAGGACACCAATGTAGCTCAACATTTCAATCTTCCTGGTCATTCTGTCGATAGACACTTTGAAATTATGGCTATTGAGCAACTGCCTCTTTCTGCTACGGCCGAAGAAACTGATAAACAAAGAAATTTCGAGAATCATTTTGGATTAAGCAACTGAAAACAAAATGGCCGAGCGGCATAAACGTGGACCCTCGTCTTGCTGATCAACGTGAAATTGTTCCATTCAGTTTAACATACAATCGAAAAAATGTTGAAATTTCTGAAAATTTGAAAGATGAATATCATAAATTGCAGGATAAAATGAAATAACCTCTCAATTTGCGTCCAGTGATAGCCTTTAAGAAAAACTCCAATCTACGTGACATCTTGGTTAATTCGAAATTAACTCTTCAAAAACCTTCAGAATGAATGATATATGTTATTCATATTTTATAGGCCATACCGCCTCTATCAAACAAACATAACAAATCTCAGACAATGAAATAAATAAAAAATATCTCCCAACCTTGGGAGATCCTGAGCCAGTGCGTTTAATCATATAAGCACCCACCCACCAACCACTATCGAATTTCTTCATATTCATATTTGCAGACCCATAGAAGACTATTTTTTTTATTCATAGGTTGGCGAGGGTATGTCAATGAGGATTTAATAGATGTCTCATGCGTATGCACACACGCCTATGTCAGCATGAATGCATTATGAGTACCTAGTCAATGAGGCCCCGACAACAAAAATAATATAGCTGGCTATCCATTGTCTAGACATTGTGGCCGCAACCACCTACTACCAACACCCACCACCACCAGCACCACCATCACCGCCACCAACACCACCACCATCCCTCTGCCACCACAGCACCACTACCACCCAACACCTTCACCACAACTGCAACTAGCACCACCACTGCCAGCAGCCACACAACCAACCACTATGCACCAACACCCACCACCACCCACTACTTCCACCAACCAGCAACCACACTGCCACCACCAACATCAACAGCCACCACTCCGATTTGTATATTGAGAGATGTGCTGGACCCAGCTGGATATATAGCTACAATCATCAAATCAACACGCACATAAAAAGCCAATGTTTTATTTGTATCCATATTTTTACATTGAAGAAAATATTACATATGATAAAACATACAGTTTCTGTAGCGTAAACAAATAGTCAATGTTCTGGCGATCCATTTATCGATGGGTAGATTGATTCCTTATGGATCAGACCCATCACCGACAGAATCATCATAATTATTGTCAGCATCTAGATTGTGCCTTATGTACTTCTTGATCAGAAACTCACTTTTTCGAAAAAGCAGAGATGACTGCTTTATCATATGCGTACCCCGCAGTGATAAAATCTTTAGTTTCCCGACGAATTATTTTAATGAGCGTAGAGTTCAGTAATCTCCTCCACTGGAACATTATGTCTATACACTTTGCAACTAAAGCATCAGGATATACGGAAATAGATACATTGCCTACACAATTTGGGTCTGCGTTCACTTTACCATCCTCATCTTCTAAACCTGATTGTTCAGCGTCTAAGACCTCTAAGATGGCCTATGGCTTCTTTTTCATCTTCACCTTCATATTCACTCTCAGACTCACAGGCTTCACTCTCCGACTCCATTGGCTCATCATCTTCACTCTTCATCTCTTTCATTTTATCATCTTCATACTCTAGATTTTCGCTATCTTCATCGTTATGGAATCGGATCTTATGCCGCTTCAGGTCATTTGACCTGTCAAAAGTTGAATCAATTCAAAACATTTACGTTTCGGCATGTTGATTATAGGATAAATCAGCAAGCATTCATGTTACAAGGTTCTTCAAAGAAATCTTCTGACTGCCTAAGGCTACCTAACTATTCTGCAGTTAAAATATGCGTCCAACCACTTTGTGATGTTTAAACTGGAGTGAGAAACGGGATTGAATTTTAACAGTTTTATAGGATTTTATGTGCTGTGGCCACAAATCCACAACATGTGGCTGCAAATCCGCAACATGCAGCCACAAATCTGCAACATGCGGCCACAAATCCGCAATATGTGGCCACATGCGGCCGCACATGTACGCATGCATTTTGGTGTGCATGTGTGTCCGGACATATACATACACATGTCGGCTGCAAATCTGCAACATGCCGCTGCATGCGACCGCACATGTATGCATGTATTTTGGCGTGTATGTGTGTCTGAGCATGTACATACACATGTTGCTGTGTGTATAAAAGTGCAGCCGCCAGTATAAAATTGCAGCCGCAGCATTTTTTGAAAATTTAATAATTAAATGACTGCCACTTTAAAGATCACTCCTTAAATACGATGAATACATGATTATTAGCTATATAATATTATAAATACAACATCGATAAGTTTACCTATATATTACCCATGTAACACTGTACTTCGCTCTGATTTTTTGAAAATTAAATGACTGGGAACACATTTTGTTCATGCAGGTGGCTGTTGGACGCTATTGTTCATTAGTGGGCACTGTTCGCTATTGTTCATAAGTGACCACTGCGCACTATTGTTCATGCAGGTGCCATTGATCATGCGCATAAACATTATTTTCCAAAAAGCACTGTTCAATGCGACAATTTGTCATAGGGAGCCACAATTCCGCTTAGTTTCAAAATATTCTAATTTTTACTACCACGAGGGTGGGGGGGCGGGGGGGGGGGGTGGTGCGCACTGCTCACCTAATTAATACGTTAAACATTTTAAGGTGCTTGGGACATCATTGTTCGTCAACGATGACACACATGCATGATGCTGGACATTTTTCTTTACCGCACCAACTCATTTCCATAACAATTTTGAAAATGTAATAATTACATGACTGTCATCTGATTTTTTGAAGATTATATGACTGGGGCAGTTTCAACATATCTTTTTAACCACGATGGTGGGCGGGCGCCGCCGCACACCTAGAGTGGCCTCCTGCATGAACAATAGCGTCCACCCGCACATTTAGAACAATATCGAATTGCACTTGGCCCCGTGTACACATAAATCATTTTTTGATTGGAGGGGGCTGGAATAACGTGCTATTGTTATCCAAGAATTGCACTAGACCTCGTGACCTATATCCATCAATCATTTTGACAGGAGGATGGTAGTGCTCAGCCAGTCCCTTGACTACTTTGCTAATGCCTTACCAATATTTGCTGCAGCAGGACATTATAACTACTTGAAGTCTACATATTTCTACATCCAGCATCATATGTCTACAGGAAGTTTCAAGATGGCTTCCATATAATTCATCAAACAAATCAGTTTTCGGTAGGCCTCAGTTCTGATCTAGTCATTGAGCAAACAATTATGAGGCCAGTAAAAAGCACAGGTGGCTTGAGTCATGGCAGTAAGATGATGGAAGAACCGCGAGCATTGTGGACAATGTCAACCCTTATAATGTCTGAGTTCAACATTGCCATGCAGGAGTTCAATCATCTTGCATACACCACAAGCGAACAGCACAAAGACTCGACTGACACAAGGATTGAACGGGATGCATCAGCCCTTTCTTTCGAAGAAAAGCACAAAGCTAATTTCATGTTCAGTTTTTTCCTGACACTGCATTGAGAAACATCATCAATGGTATAGTGGCAAAAGAAGCCATCAATGATTGGACAACCAGTATTTTCATTCTGTTTTAAGAGGAAAGAGAAAGCTAAGGCCCTAGGAAGTGCATCCTAACGTACTGTTCCAGCGATTCATTGTAGTTTCCAGGACAAGAGATCTATCTCTCGACGAGGTGATGAGATACGTTCATATCCGTTATCTCTTTTCTTGAGAAAGGCTAACAAACGTCAACTTGTCCAAGCCATCACTGATCACTGTAACCAGATGCCATCAAGTGAAGCAACATCAGACACCATCCCACAGAATTCAAGAGAATTTCAATTTTCTCATAGAAAATGTCCATTTTCAGACCAAGATTAGACTTTTTTTAAAGTTGTATCATTGGAATGACTGGCTCTGCTCGTTACCCATTTGTCTAGACATTGCGCCAGCACACACCCACCACCAACCACCTACACCAACCATCAACACCACCACCATCATCATCACCACCAACACACACCACCATCACCACCACCAGCATCAACACCACCACGCTACATCTTCACCACCACCACCATTAGCAGCACAACCAGAAGCACTACCACTGCTATCACCAGTAGCGACATACACCATCAACCACTAAGTACCACCAGCACCACCACCACCAGCACCACCATCATCACCACCACCACCACCACCACCACCACCACCACCACCACCACCACCACCACCACCATCACCACCCCCATCACCACCACTACCACATATGCATTAATCCCAACCCACCATCAATCCCCACCCACCCACCAACCACTATCGAATTTCCTCATAACCTTCTTTTTTTCAGCGGTAGATTTTTGATACGCTTGTAGAATTTGTTAGGCTTGTAATCGATAGACTTCCCTTGGTTCACGATTCCATTAGGTCCCTCAAATTTTTGGTATTCTTGTAGATTTTAGTGGCAGAAACATTGAATTATCTAACTAGTAACATTATGGCTGGAGTTAGCAAGAGTAGAAGACGGGATGACAGGAGGTCTAAAGACAGTCGCCCGCCGTCTGCCCAGGCTGCACTAACCAAGTGTTACTACATGAGTATACAATGCTTTCACCACCTTGGCATCTTGAATGCTCATGTACGTAGGGGCAGTTTACCTCCTGGATTGAGCTGGAAAGTGTCAGAGTTAGAGAGACAGAATTTCTTCTGTAAACCAGGTATGCCTAACGCCGAGGTCCGTAAGGACATCTTAGCAGCAAATTTGAAATGGGCCATATCTTTACTTCAGGTTAACATTAGTCACTATAATTTCCAGCTTGGTCGTCTTATGTCGCTCCTCATCGAAGCTCAGTCCAAACCAAATTTAGAATTAGGTAGAGCAAAGACCACAGCAATAAATTGGGCCCGAAATAACCATGGCAGGAAGTTTCATTCTTCATCAATTGATCAGTTTTATGATTTCATCAGACCATTTGATCCGCATTTTAGAGCCTGCCATAGTACAACATCCCCTGTAGGGTCTATTGTGACCTTACCAGGAACATCAACTGCAGGGCCCTCTGTGGCCCTACCATGCACACCGACTGCAAGGTCAGCCTTGACCGTACCAGTCATCCCACAATCAAATCGGAAACGGAATAGGTCACCCATTGAGAGTCCACCAGTAGTTAAGCGGGTGAATAACCAGTGCTCACCAGTGTTCCTCCTGCAGTCTCCTGTGGTGGATCCGCTCCTGATTCCACTGCCAGAATGGTCACCGTCAGTGTCTGCTCATGTGGATCCTAGTCAGATCCCTCTTCCCGTCTCGCCACTGTCCCCAGTCGAGTTTCCTCCCCTTCCACAGAGAGCAGCTACTGACCGACCTGGTCAAAAGACCAGATCGTCGACGCCGAGGTCCAAGCCACCACAACCTAAATTTACGCCCACACCTAAGCCCAAACCTACGCATAGGGATACACCCAAAGAGCATAGGTCTTTCTACAAGTTTCGGTTCGTGGTGGATAACAAGAATGAATGGCGCCTTCCTACTCTGAACAAGAAGATTCTGCTGATTGGGTCTTCAAATTTAGCTCGTATCAATCAGACACCTCATCCAGATATGCAGGTAGCAATCTATCCAGTTGCTAAGATAAACCACATTAGGAATATGGTTAGAAAACACAATGAGGTCTTCCACCTCAGCGTATCATCCTTAACATCGGAATTAATGATAAGGACGAACTTCAGCATGACACCTCCCAAAGAATTGAGAATCTGTTTAGTACCATGCGTTCAAAACTTCCAAAGGCTAAAGTTCACTTTGCCAAACTAAATTATTCGAAGCACCTGACTACAACCCAGAAACGAAACATACAATTCGTAAACAGCCGTGTAGAGGCCTTAAGGGCCAAGGTCCCTATCCTGCCCAGCCTCTCCGTGTCTGAATTTCAGGTGGTTGAGGACAACATCCACTGGACTGAGTGCACTGCAAATAGGATGTATAATAGTTGGTTATCGCACCTTAATTTAAACTAACTACGGGTCAGGGTACTAACCACCCAGAAATTGGTCTAGGTGGTAATATCGTTAACCTAACTGGCTCTACATTGTCTGAAGCAGAAAGATCTTTGCTAAATCTCGGTCTAACATATGTACCACCACCACGGGCCCAAGTCGACATAGATGCCCTTTTATATAATGGCTTATGGAAAATTGAAGAATTTTCTCACCGTGTAAAATTAGCAGACTTTTTTCGAAATTCCAAGAAAAACAACTTTCTACCTTTTGTTGAAAAAACCGGCTGGGCACCAAACTCGAAGTTGGTGGACCCTGTGATCCCTGATAGTATAAAAGCTATTAAGGAACGTGTTGAAAATTTAGAATTTCCTAAAAATCATCAAAATTTGTCATATCAAGTACGTTTAGCCTTAACAGGTTTGCGTAAAAACAATGACATCGTTATAAAGCCTGCTGACAAGGGATCTGCTACTGTAATAATGCTTAAGGATAATTATATTCGTGAAGCGCATCGGCAACTCAGTAATCTGAAACACTACCGCAAATTAGACGAACCACTCTGGCCAAATAATTGTGATAAATTTAATGGAATCCTTAAAGAAATGGCTGACAACAAGACCATAACGAAAAAGCAGTTTAAATACCTTACTGCTAAACGAGATTCAAATCCACGTACGTTTTACCTTTTGCCAAAAATTCATAAACCTATTGAGTCATGGTCCGACCCTATGATACCACCGGGTCGACCTATTATCTCTGATTGCGGCTCTGAATCTTATCGAATTAGTGAAATTATTGATTACCACCTACAACCAATTGCGAATAGACATTTCAGTTTTTTGAACAACACTGAGGATTTCCTATCCGAGGTCTCCAAAATTTCTGTTCCTCCAAACTCACTCTTGATAACCCTCGACATCGATGCTATGTACACAAACATTGACATCGAAAGGGGTGTGACTTCTGTTCGCAGAGCATTTGATAAATATCCGGATAACAATAGGCCCACTAGCGAAATATTAGCTCTCCTGGAGCTGAGTTTAAAGGGCAATGATTTCGAATTCGCTGGCGAAATCTACCAACAAATCTGTGGATGCGCTATGGGTAAACGTTTTAGTCCTAGTTTTGCCAACATCTATGTAGCTGAGTGGGAAGAAGATGCGCTTAACAAATGTCCTAAGCAGCCCTTATTTTACCGCCTGTACCTCGATGATATTTTTATGATCTGGAATCATTCGAAGGAAGAGTTTGATGAATTTTTCACTATTTTGAACAATCACGATCCTAACATCAAACTTAAAGCCAACATCGACCAATCGTCTGTAGAATTTTTGGACGTTACTCTCTACAAAGGTGGAAATTATAACACGAGTGGACTTCTTGATTACAAAGTATTCTTTAAGCCCACCGATTCCCATCAACTACTGCATACAAAATCTTTCCACCCACCTCATACTTTTAAAGGTATTGTCAAATCACAGATTATCCGATTTCACCGAAATTCTAGTGATAGAAAGAATTGTGAATCTGCGTGTTCCAAGTTATTTAAAGCCCTCAAACCGAGGGGATATTCAACACGATTTTTGAGCAAAATAAAGTCCGAAACTTTACATGATTTGGAAACTATTACTGATAAGGCTGCTGATCAAAAGCCTACCAAAATTCGTCACAATCGTCCGATTATAGGCGTAGGACAATCTCAGAAATGTGGAAAGAAGAGGTGTAAATTAGACCTCTATCTACCTAATCAGAAAACATTTGTCAGTTATCAGAACAAAAGCAAATTCCAACTTCAGTCTAATTTAGATTGCGATTCTAAAAATGTTATCTATTTAATATCTTACAAATTATGCCAAAAACAGTATGTCGGTGAAACAAAATGCCCTTTAAGATGGCGAGCAACTAGACACCTTTGCGATATTAGACACGACGAGGACACCAATGTAGGTCAACATTTCAATCTTCCTGGTCATTCTGTCGATAGACACTTTGAAATTATGCCTATTGAGCAACTGCCTCTTTCTGCTACGGCCGAAGAAACTGATAAACAAAGAAAACTTCGAGAATCATTTTGGATTAAACAACTGAAAACAAAATGGCCGAGCGGCATAAACGTGGACCCTGGTCTTGCTGATCAACGTCACATTATTCCATTCAGTTTAACATACAATCGAAAAAATGTTGAAATTTCTGAAAATTTGAAAGATGAATATCATAAATTGCAGGATAAAATGAAAGAACCTCTCAATTTGCGTCCAGTGATAGCCTTTAAGAAAAACTCCAATCTACGTGACATCTTGGTTAATTCGAAATTAACTCTTCAAAAACCTTCAGAATGAATGATATATGTTATTCATATTTTATAGGCCATACCGCCTCTATCAAACAAACATAACAAATCTCAGACAATGAAATAAATAAAAAATATCTCCCAACCTTGGGAGATCCTGAGCCAGTGCGTTTAATCATATAAGCACCCACCCACCAACCACTATCGAATTTCTTCATATTCATATTTGCAGACCCATAGAAGACTATTTTTTTTATTCATAGGTTGGCGAGGGTATGTCAATGAGGATTTAATAAATGTCTCATGCGTATGCACACATGCCTATGTCAGCATGAATGCATTATGAGTACCTAGTCAATGAGGCCCCGACAACAAAAATAATATAGCTGGCTATCCATTGTCTATACATTGTGGCCGCAACCACCTACTACCAACACCCACCACCACCATCACCGCCACCAACACCACCACCATCCCTCTGCCACCACAGCACCACTACCACCCAACACCTTCACCACAACTGCAACTAGCACCACCACTGCCAGCAGCCACACAACCAACCACTATGCACCAACACCCACCACCAAGCATTATCCCACCACCACCATCCACCACCACCCATCCACCACCAGCACCACCACCCACTACTTCCACCAACCAGCAACCACACTGCCACCACCAACATCAACAGCCACCACTCCGATTTGTATATTGAGAGATGTGCTGGACCCAGCTGGATATATAGCTACAATCATCAAATCAACACACACATAAAAAGCCAATGTTTTATTTGTATCCATAATTTTACATTGAAGAAAATATTACATATGATAAAACATATAGTTTCTGTAGCATAAACAAATAGTCAATGTTCTGGCGATCCATTTATCGATGGGTAGATTGATTCCTTATGGATCAGACCCATCACCGACAGAATCATCATAATTATTGTCAGCATCTAGATTGTGCCTTATGTACTTCTTGATCAGAAACTCACTTTTTCGAAAAGCAGAGATGACTGCTTTATCATATGCGTACCCCGCAGTGATAAAATCTTTAGTTTCCCGACGAATTATTTTAATGAGCGTAGAGTTCAGTAATCTCCTCCACTGGAACATTATGTCTATACACTTTGCAACTAAAGCATCAGGATATACGGAAATAGATACATTGCCTACACAATTTGAGTCTGCGTTCACTTTACCATCCTCATCTTCTAAACCTGATTGTTCAGCGTCTAAGACCTCTAAGATGGCCTATGGCTTCTTTTTCATCTTCACCTTCATATTCACTCTCAGACTCACAGGCTTCACTCTCCGACTCCATTGGCTCATCATCTTCACTCTTCATCTCTTTCATTTTATCATCTTCATACTCTAGATTTTCGCTATCTTCATCGTTATGGAATCGGATCTTATGCCGCTTCAGGTCATTTGACCTGTCAAAAGTTGAATCAATTCAAAACATTTACGTTTCGGCATGTTGATTATAGGATAAATCAGCAAGCATTCATGTTACAAGGTTCTTCAAAGAAATCTTCTGACTGCCTAAGGCTACCTAACTATTCTGCAGTTAAAATATGCGTCCAACCACTTTGTGATCTTTAAACTGGAGTGAGAAACGGGATTGAATTTTAACAGTTTTATAGGATTTTATGTGCTGTGGCCACAAATCCACAACATGTGGCTGCAAATCCGCAACATGCAGCCACAAATCTGCAACATGCGGCCACAAATCCGCAATATGTGACCACATGCGGCCGCACATGTACGCATGCATTTTGGTGTGCATGTGTGTCCGGACATATACATACACATGTCGGCTGCAAATCTGCAACATGCCGCTGCATGCGACCGCACATGTATGCATGTATTTTGGCGTGTATGTGTGTCTGAGCATGTACATACACATGTTGCTGTGTGTATAAAAGTGCAGCCGCCAGTATAAAATTGCAGCCGCAGCATTTTTTGAAAATTTAATAATTAAATGACTGCCACTTTAAAGATCACTCCTTAAATACGATGAATACATGATTATTAGCTATATAATATTATACATACAACATCGATAAGTGTACCTATATATTACCCATGTAACACTGTACTTCGCTCTCATTTTTTGAAAATTAAATGACTGGGAACACATTTTGTTCATGCAGGTGGCTGTTGGACACTATTGTTCATTAGTGGGCACTGTTCGCTATTGTTCATAAGTGACCACTGCGCACTATTGTTCATGCAGGTGCCATTGATCATGCGCATAAACACTATTTTTCAAAAAGTACTGTTCAATGTGACAATTTGTCATAGGAAGCCACAATTCCGCTTAGTTTCAAAATATTCTAATTTTTACTACCACGAGGGTGGGGGGCGGGGGGTGGTGCGCACTGCTCACCTAATTAATACGTTAAACATTTTAAGGTGCTTGGGACATCATTGTTCGTCAACGATGACACACATGCATGATGCTGGACATTTGTCTTGACCGCACCAACTCATTTCCTTAACAATTTTGAAAATGTAATAATTACATGACTGTCATCTGATTTTTTGAAGATTAAATGACTGGGGCAGTTTCAAAATATCTTTTTAACCACGATGGTGGGCGGGCGCCGCCACACACCTAGAGTGGCCTCCTGCATGAACAATAGCTTCCACCCGCTCATTTAGAACAATATCGAATTGCACTTGGCCCCGTGTACACATAAATCATTTTTTGATTGGAGGGGACTGGAATAACGTGCTATTGTTATCCAAGAATTGCACTAGACCTCGTGACCTATACCCATCAATCATTTTGACAGGAGGATGGTAGTGCTCAGCCAGTCCCTTGACTACTTTGCTAATGCCTTGCCAATATTTGCTGCAGCAGGACATTATAACTACTTGAAGTCCACATATTTCTACATCCAGCATCATATGTCTACAGGAAGTTTCAAGATGGCTTCCATATAATTCATCAAACAATTCAGTTTTCGGTAGGCCTCTGTTCTGATCTAGTCATTGAGCAAACAATTATGAGGCCAGTAAAAAGCACAGGTGGCTTGACTCATGGCAGGAAGATGATGGAAGAACAGCGAGCATTGTGGACAATGTCAACCCTTATAATGTCTGAGTTCAACATTGCCATGCAGGAGTTCAATCATCTTGCATACACCACAAGCGAACAGCACAAAAACTTGACTGACACAAGGATTGAACGGGATGCATCAGACCTTTCTTTCGAAGATAAGCACAAAGCTATTTTCATGTTCAGTTTTTTCCTCTGACACTGCATTGAGAAACATCATTAATGGTATAGTGGCAAAAGAAGCCATCAATGATTGGACAACCAGTATTTTCATTCTCTTTTAAGAGGAAAGAGAAAGCTAAGGCCCTAGGAAGTGCATCCTTACGTACTGTTCCAGCGATTCCCTGTAGTTTCCAGGACAAGAGATCTATCTCTCGACGAGGTGATGAGATACGTTCATATCCGTTATCTCTTTTCTTGAGAAAGGCTAACAAACATCAACTTGTCCAAGCCATCACCGATCACTGTAACCAGATGCCATCAAGTGAAGCAACATCAGACACCATCCCACAGACTGAAAGATATGTGCTTGATGGAGGCTACTTACTGCACAAGCTGAAGTGGGTAAGACTAAGGCATATGCTGACTTTACAAGTAAGCACTCTTTGGCAGCAACTGTTGTGTTTGACGGTTATGAGGCAGATCCTTCGATCAAGGATAACACACACCAGAGATGGGGACAAACCACGGCCTGGCAATGTCTTGCAAAGCTTGGCTAACGCCTAGGTAAGTCCTAACAAAGTCTGACTAAGGTCAAGGTAAGGCCTAGGTAAAACCTAGCAAGTCTGGCTACGGCCTAGGCAATGTCTAGCAAAGCATGGCTAAGGCTTGGGTAAAATCCATCAAAGCCTTGCTAAGGCCTAGCTGAAGCCTAGAAAACTCTGGCTAAGGCCTAGGTAAGGCCAATGTGAGACTGACTAAAGCCTGGCTAAGACTTAGGTAATGTCTAGATAAGATCTACCAAAGCCTGGCTACGGCTTAGGTAAGGTGTTGCAAAGTTTGGCCAAGAAGGAGGTAAAAGTTAGCAACGTGTATTTAGGGCCTATGTAAGGTTTATCAAAACCTGGTTAAAGCCAAGGTAGGGCATATATGCGGCCTAGGCAAGCATGGCTAATGCTTAGATCATGTCTTGCAAAGTGTGGCCAAGGACTGGCAAGGCGTGGTTAAGGCCTATGTAAGTCTTAGTAAAGCCTGGCTACGGATTAACACAGCCTAACTAAGGCCTAGGTAAGGCCTGACTAAGGCCTAGCAAAGCCTAACCATGTCCATCAAGGCCTAGGTACTGTCTTCCAAAGCCTGGCTAAGACCCAGGCAAGAACTAGCTAAGGCGTGGATTAAGTCTAGCAAAGCCTAGCTAAGAATTAGGTAAAGTCTATCAAAGCATGGCTTATGCTTAGGTACTGTCTGAGAAAGTCTGATCAATGCATGCGTAAGGCATAGTGAAGTCTTACCAAAGCCCGGCTAAGGCCTAAATAATATCTTGTACATCTTTGGCTAAGGCGCAGGTAATGCCTATCAAAGCTTGCTTAAGACCTAAGTAATGCAAACCTGGATAAGGGCTAGGTAAGGCCTAACAAAGCCTGGCTACGGCCTAGGCAATGTCTAGCAAACCATGGCTTAGGTCTAGTTAACGTTTATCAGCGCCTGACTAAGGTCTGAGTAAGGCCTGGCTACGGCCTGACCCCGACGTGGTTAAGGCCTATGTATGGCCTAGCAAAGCCTAGCTAAATCATGGCAACGACCTACCAAAGCCATGTTACGACCTAGTTACGGTCTAGGTGGAAATTAGCAAACCCTTCTGCGGCCTAGGCAAGGCCTTTGTAAGGCTTAGCAAAGCCTGGCTATGGGCCAGGTATTGCCTAGCATAGCTTGGCTAACGGCAAGGTAAGGCCTAACAAAGCCTGACTAAGGCCAGGTTACGGCCTAAGTAAGACCTAGTAAAGTCTGGCTATGGCCTAGGCAATGTCTAGCACATCAGGGCTAAGGCTTGGGTAACATCTATAAAAGCCTCGCTAAGGCCTGGCTAAGGCCTAAAACCTATGGCTAAGGCCTAGGTAAGGCCACTGTGAGACTTACTAAAGCCTGGATAAGAGACTTAGGCAATGTCTAGATAAGATCTACCAAAGCCTGGTTAAGGCCTAGGTAAGGTGTTGCAACGTTTGGCCAACGACTAGGTAAAGGTTAGCAAAGTATAACTAAGGCCTAGGTAAGGCTTAACAAAACCTGGCTAAAGCCTAGGTATGGCCTATATGTGGCCTAGGCAATCCTGGCTAATGCTTAGGTAATGTCTTGCGAAGCTTGGTTAAGGCTTAGGTAAGGCTTAGCCAAACGTGTCTAAGACATAGGTAAGGCCTGTCTAAGGCCTAGCATAGCGTGGGTAAGGCATATGTAAGGCGTAGTAAAGCCTGGCTAAAGCCTAGGCAATGTCTTGTAAAGCTTGGCCAAGGTGCAGGTAATGCCTATTCAAGTTTGCTTAACGCCTACGTAAGGCTTACCAAAGCCCAGCTAAGGTATGTCAACGGCCTAGAAAAGCCAGGTTACGACCTACGTATGGTCTGGGTAGGAATTAGCATGGCTAAACCATAGGTAAAATCTATGAACGCGTTGCTAAGGTCTATGTAAGGCCTAGTAAACCAAGGATAAGACCTAGTTATGGCCTAAGTAAAGTTGAGCAAAGTCTGGCTATGGCCTAGTTACGGCGTAGCTAATCCTGTCGAAGGCCTAGTTTAAGCTTAGTAAAGCCTGGCTAATGCCCAGGTATGACCTAGGTAAATCTTAGCAAAGCCTGGCGAATGCCTATGTAAAGCTTGGCTAAGGCATGACATGACTAGGAGCTAAATAAGGTCTACGTAAGGCTTATAAAAGTCATAGGTATGGCCTATGTAAGGCTTAGCAAATCCTGGTTAGGCATTAACTCGGCCTTAAGCAAGCTTAGGCAAGCTTAGCAAGATATCACCTAGGCCTCAGTCAGGATTTGCTAAACCTTACCTAGGTGTTATCCAGGCTTTGCAGGCCTTACTTGGGCCTTACCTAGGTCTTAGGCAGGCTTTGCTAGGCCTTACATAGACCGTAGTTTGGCCTTAGCCAAGCCTTGCTCTACGTTACATAAGCTTTAGTCTGGCTTTGTTAAGGCTTATCTATGCCGTAGCTAGGCCTTGGCCAGCCTTTATTGGTCTTTACATAGGTCTTAGTCAGGCTGTGCTAGAATTTACATGTGTCATATTCATGCTTCGCCAGATCATTCCTAGGACTTAATCAGGCTTTGGTAAGACTTAGCAGGTTCTTACCTAGCCCTTAACCATGCTTTGCTAAGCGCTAACTAGGCCTTAGTCAGGTTTGACTAGGCATTACTTATCCCTTACATGGGCCTTAGCCAGGCTTTACCTAGGCCTTAGATAGGCTGTAATAAACTTTACCTACGCCTTAGTCAGGCTTTGCTAAGCCTTAACTAGGTCTTAGCCAGACGTTGCTAAGCATTACTTAGGCCTTATCCAGGCCTTAACCATGTTTGTTAAACCTTACCTAGGCCTTAGTCAGGCGTTGCAAAGCCGGACTGAGGCCTTATCCAAGCTTTGCAAGACCATACCTAGGCCGTAGCCAGGTTTTGTTAGTGCAGACCGTACCTAGATATTACCTAGTCCTTTGGCAGGATTTGCTAACCCATGCTTACTTACCTAGACTGTAGCTGGGCTTTGCTAAGCCTTATCTAAGCATCACCTAGGTCTTAGCTATGCTTTGATAGGCCGTTGCCATGCCTTAGCTAGGCATTGCTATGCCTTAAATAGGCCTTAGCAAGACAGTAGCAATGCATTATCCATGCCTTAGCTAGGCCATAGCCAGTCTTTGCTAGGCTTAACATAGGCTTTAGCCAGGTCTTGCTATGATTTACCTCGGCCTTACCGGGGGGGGGGGGGGGTCTTGGCCTGACTTTACTATGCCTTAAGTAGGCGTTAACCAGACTTTGCTAAGCCTTACGTAGGTCTTAATCTAGCCATCAGCCATGATTTGCTAGGCCTTGGCTAGGTCTTTGCCAGGCTTTGCTAAGCCTTATCTAGACCTTAGTCAGGATTTTCAAGCCTTAACTAGGCCTCAACCACACTTTGTTATGTCTTACTTAGGCCTCATCTAGGCCTTAGCCACGCTTTGCTAAGCCTTATTCAGGCATTAACCAAACGTTGCAAGAACGTACTCAAGTCTTAGCCAGGCTTTGGTAGACCTTATCTGGGCCTTAGATAGGCTTTGTCAGGCCTTATATAGGTCGACCCAAGCTTTGATAGACTTTACCTCGACCGTAGCCACACTTTGCCAAGGCCTTAGCGAGACATTGCTTGGTCTTAGCAAGGCCTTACTTAGGCTGTATCCAAGATTTATTATGCCTTACCTAGGCCATAGCCAGGCTTTGCTACGCCATTTCGACCACAGTCAGGGGATGTTGCCCGATGCATCGCATGAGCTATGCAATGCATCTCGTCTTGTGATCCACTAGAATGCATCCACATCTATTGACTTTCAACCATAGCCCTTCATAACTACATGGCAGCTTCCAGCTTCCGCACCATACAGAACTTTCTAAACGCCGCTTAAATTATTAACTTTATGCTTGACTAGCTACTAGCCATCCGCAACCGCAAACGTTCTTCTTCACCGTTCCTGAGAATGAACTGCATCATACAGTTCACCTGCAGTGTTTCCTAGCAGCTGACTTCCCGCATCATGCCATCTCGCATTCCAAATGTGTGACATCTCAACTACTGTGTGTGAGTCCAGACCTTCTTCTGTGCCGATGACTAATAGGTAATCCGTTATTATATTATTATTTTTATATTCATATATTATGTCTCTGTAACAAGTACTGATGACTAACAGGTACCGTCCGGTCGTTTGAGACCGCATTCTTATAGTGTATCCTTTAAATGTATATATTATTCTTATTTCGTATCTATAAGCATGACGTTCTATTTTACTGTTCTGTGATAGGTTATGGCAGTAGCCATTCTAGTATATATGTTTTGCTTATTTTATATGAAAACATTAGAACGTAGTTCGCTAGGATACACAATCCAGCAACAAACAACGGCACCACCTTGTGCCCCTACAGCACCACCTTTTCACTGAGGCCGGTGATCATGGTTCTCATTGCGCGAAAATGACATGCAGCCGAGTAAACCTGGATTATTTGAGCTCAATATGATAGGTTTGTAGTAGTAGGGGCGAGTACTCTGTAGGAGACATTTTGTGTAAGTCTCTTTTCCGGGAGTATCGGATATGTAACACTACACACATCGGCCATATACCTGAATATAAGAGTGTTTGTCTCTGTCTACGTCCTCCAGCCTCTGGGCTTATTAAATGTTTGGACCTCCCTCCGTCACGTTGTTTAGAGCTGACTTTGAAACTATTGGGGTTTCAGAGCGGCTAGAACCAAAGTGTCGAGGACCGCAGACACCTCTCCCGTATCTTCGGATAATAATTAGTTAGAAAACCACATCAAAGTAGGAAGCATTGCGAAAATATTATAGTTACTGGCCTGCAGTGCATCTCTGGGCGAATTTACATGTCCGTAACAACAGGTAAAATGTTAGTTCCCCACGCTGGTGGCGGACAGGACTCAGCTCTCCATCTAACTCTACAAGTGACTGGGTGCGTCTTAGTACCCACCACGCCCTCACAGGAAGGTCACAACAGTTCGATAGCTGCATCTTTTTTGTCCGCACCATAAACTTATATGTGCTTTTCAATGCTTATGTAATGTTACTTGGCCTTGTGCTGTTATATGTGGTCGTGATGCAGTGGACGGGACCGTTGTATGATTCTGGAGCTACCACCTCATGGCATGTCTGCACGCTGTCTACCAGAGGGTGGTGCTCTGTGAGGGTGGCCATACGGTCACAGAGCATTCTCGCCTGTCAGGCGTATATGTTAAAGATAGTTAGCTTACATTGTCATTTGCGGCTTAACCTTGATCTTGACTCAAACACTAAATATTAGGATAGGATCTAGCATAAGGACCGCATGAATAAGGTGGCAAATACTAATTCAGTGTCTTTGAACATACATAAGGTGGCGGTGTTGAATTCTGCGGAAATCATCCACCTCATCTTCACGTAATACATTAAACACATCACATTGAACTTATACTTTCACTAGGTTGACTCTTTTACATAGCGTAGTTTGAACAAGTGAGTGGCCTTATTTGCCATCTTTCTTCCTCTGCTTCGGCGTTGTAGGCATTTTAGTTTATATTAAACTTGATAAGGAGCCGCGTTAGGACTCTCCTTTGTGGGGATGCCTCATGGATTATGATCTATGAGCCACCTCTGGCGAGGACCATGATGGCGTGACTTCTTCCTATGTACGAGTACCATTGTTTGTCTGCTAAGTTTAATTATTGTATGTATTTAATTATGTCCCTGCTCTAAATAGAGCGAGGGGAACCGTCACACTGGTGACACCAGCAGTGAGTGTGAGACCGTGAAGTTCAATTTGCACGGCGATGGTCGCACGGCCCCAATGGAACATGAACGTTTCACAGTCGGTCTTTGTATAATCCGGCAATGTGCAACACCAGATCCACAACCTCGAGATCTGCAGCTAACCAGCAGCCTCGCCCCAATGTACCACGCACTTGGGGTGCCGTGGAATGAGAGTATCCGGTGGACTAGCGTGCACGCGCAGATGGTATAAGTACCACCCGATGTGGGGCTCGAATGAGAAGTGAACCCACGCCCACACTCAACACCCGCATTGTCAAGTCTCCCTTCTACTACAACCAGTATTCCCCCTATGCAGAGGTCGAGTACTACGACGGAAGGGCGGCTCGATGATAAGTCACTGGCCATGAGATGAATTCCACTGAATTGGAAGTCACACCACTATTTAGCCAACAAGAGTACTCAGTGAGCAATAAGGAGGCTTTCCGCGATGACTCCCAGGCAAGTGCATCTTTTATTTTCCTGTCTGACATATGTGCTAGGCATTCAACACATTTGCTGGATCACGTACGTCAACAAAGAAGTCCCCCACAGGGGCAACCATCACAACCTATGACGGTCAATGCGTTCACCACGTCAACCTGATGGTGACCAATGATTTGCCCCACATGCAGCGGCCCGCATCTCCACCCAGTAGAACCTCGTCACCACGCTACCCATTGGTACCAGGGTACGAACAATGGAATGCAGATCCGCCACAGCCTACTCATCCCAGAAGCAGCAACCACATACATCACACCCATCGCCCTCGTCACTCTTCTGGACCGCTACTGATAGAGGAAGACACACAGCGACCTGCAGATCCGCTACGACGGATGCATGACACACCGCCACCCATTCGTCGTCCTGTACCAATTACGTAGCCAGCAGAGTCATCATTACCCACATACCGCACGGAGCAATACAGATGGAATATTGACCATGGATGTACAAACACCCCGACACGAGAGCCTCCACTGGCAGATACAGACCAACATCAACTTTCACCCGCACTATCTCCCATGCCTCCACCTGGATGTGCGCTCATAGTTCGGTACCACGGCACTGACCGAGTGATTCACCCACCTGAATTCAGTGGGGAGGATGACTTGGCCAACTACATGTGCCAGTTCGAGATCATAAGCCGCACAAACAGATGGACGGATCAGCAAATGGGAGTATCTGGCCGTCAACCTTTCAAGGAAGGCCCTGCAGGTACTGGCAGATTTGGGGTCAGACCTAACACCAACCTACACAGAATTGAAAAGTGCCTTGCCTGAGAGATTCGGGGACATGGCTAAAGAACCTGAGTAGACGTGTGGAAGAAACGCTCCCAGAACTAGCCAGCCGCATCCGACATCTTGTCACAAGAGCATACCCCAGCACAAATCAGGAAGGAGTAACCCATCTTCACCCTGACACGTTCATTGATCTTTAAGCGGAGAACCAGCCCTTAATGAAAGGGTATTCCTTATAGAGCACGGAAATTTACAAACCCTCACTGCAACAGTAGTACGGATATAGAACTTGAGAGAGAGAGAGAGAGAGAGAGAGAGAGAGAGAGAGAGAGAGAGAGAGAGAGAGAGAGAGAGAGTGACGAACAATCGCTGCCAACTACACCCAATCATTGACTTGAATGATGCCAAGCATATGATTGCCACAAACAGAACACAGACAGCAACAACCACAGACACGAACACCACACCACATCAAGAACATTTCCCCAGTCTGAATCACATGCCTAAAGGAAGAGGGCGTGGCCAGTCCCATCGCTGAGACCACAACAATGCTCCAGGATGTGGGAACCAGCAAATTAACAACAATCGACAAACTACACACAACAGGTTAGAAGCGATAACTAAGCAGATCTCCACACTCACCAATCTAGTCACCACACGCTGCACTGCCGTCCCCACACAACAGACCACACGACCACCACCCCCAGCAACGCACTGCACACCCATCCATGCAATACGTGTTTTGGATGTGGTCAGATAGGCCATTTGAAGGAGTGATGTCTGCACCGTCCCTTACTACTACACCCGCTACTGATCATCGAACACCGCAGCCTGAGCAGCCGCCAAACTAGAATGGGCACTGATTAGAGAGTCACCTCAGTGCCCACTCCTGCAACCCGGCTCAACAATGTCAGGTGGATACACCAACAGCAACCACAAACGCTACTACAATAGAACATAACACTACACGAAAACCGGCTTCCCACAAGTTGGTGCCTACGATGCACACTGCATCCACAGCACCAACATTACCACCCTCTGTGTAAAGTTGTGACCCCGCAATAACCGCATCTACTAAACTACCTTTCCTATGTAAAACGGTAGTGGTTGGTTATAGAACCTCCATGAAACAACGTTTATTCAAGCACAATGGCCCACCACCAAAGCACTTAACACACGGTGCCCTCTGGAGGCATGCAATACACATTGCCCTCATCAGTATCTCTCGCACCCTGCAGCAGTAGTAGTGATACAGACGGAACCCAACACTCCGCATCATGGATCCGCGAAAGAAATAGCCATAAAATGCAGAACAAACAATGGCAACGATGCTGTTTCTTTTGAGCATCACCAAAACACCCCATAATGCATCTCAGGTGGCTCTGCATCATTCCTGTCCCATCCAAACTACTGTCTACACAAACTCGCAGAACACCCCTCCAGCATCAGAAATAGCACCACTGCTACCCCCAGTTTCGTCGTCGCCCGAACAAAATCAGCAGCAACGACGATGAACTCGTCCCATCCTCACTCAGCCACCCACCGCACACACGGAAGCAATAGAAAAGCAAGCCATCTACATACAATACCCCCACCGCAGCGAAGGCGAGTACGTAAATAGCGATCTTGTAGCCTCTCCCACAGGCACGTCATCTATAAGTGCGCTTGCTTGTTCAGTAGAAGTTCTACCAATGCCACAATAGACACTGGAGCTTCTATCACCGTTTTTAACAAGCGTCTCTATGAGAGCATCCCACCTCATCAGAGATCACTCATTCGGTCATCAAACATATTTTTGCAAACAGCCACCGGGGCTGACATCCCCGTGGCTGGTACTATAAATCTTGTGATACAGATAGAGGAGATGCAATTTATTCAGCGAGTTGTCGTCGCTTCTATCCAAAATGATGCTCTATTAGGTTTTGAATTTCTCAGTGCCAGTGAAACCGTCATTCACTGCAGAAAACAGGAATTAGACATACATGGCCGTCGCATATGCCTTGGACCATAGTCATTGTGCAGTGATTTTAGCATCTACAGCAACAGTTGAGCCGGAACAGGCGGAAATTTTATGGGGCACCGCACTACAATTAAGAGACAACACACACATAGTAATGCTGGAACGCAACCCTGAGTACATGATCGTCTCCCAATACGCGAGTCCACGGATGATAGTGGACACCATCAACAAGAATCAATATACCGTTCCGGGTATTCAATGGAACAGCCGACCCCATAACGCTTGTCACAGGTGGTCCTTGTTACTATTTGGTCGACGTGATTTCACTGGAGACAGCCCCGACTACACCTACAACAACAGCAGCTTCTGATGACATGCCAGAACATTTGCATGACCTATACTTGCGTGCCACAGTTGGACTAATGCAATCTCATACACGTGATGTACGACGGATACAGTTTAAATACAGGGAGAGGTTTTCCACAGGATATATGGACCTGGGAGAAACTCACCTTATGCATCACCCCATTGACACCAGGAACAACCGACCTGTATGACAACTGGTACGTCGTCTTACCATACACAAAGAAGCAGGAGCACACCAACAGGTGAACGACATGTTGTGGACAGGCGTAATAGAGCCTTCAGCATCCCCCTGGGCCAGTCCCATTGTACTTGCAGGCAAGAAAGACGGATCTTTGCAGTTTTGCATTGACTGCCACTGCCTTAATGATCTAAGTGTCAAAGACGCGTATCCATTACCATGGACAGATCAGGTATTAGATTCGTTGTCCGGAGCCAAATGGTTCTGTACACTTGACCTGGCAAGTGGATACTGGCAGGTAGCCATGGATGAGGCTGATCGGGAGAAGACAGCATTCATCTGCAGAGACGGTCTTTTTCCAATTCCGCCAGATGCCTTACGGCTTGTGCAACGCTCATGGAACATTCGAGCGTCTCGTTGAGCAGGTATTACCTACCCTGCAATGGGAGATCTGCCTCTGTTACATCGACGACGTTATCGTTTTTGGCTCTTAGTTTGAGCCGACTTTGTCCAAATTGGACAAAGTTCTGATGCGGTTTCGTACCGCTCAACCCCAAGCAGTGTCATTTCTTCAGACACATTGTAGAGTTCCTGGGATATGTAATATCCGCAGATGAAGTGGCCACGCAACCCTAAAAAGCACGAGGAGTGGCAGACCGGCAGACGCCAACTTCCATAGCAAATACTCGAAGTTTCTTCAGGCGCTGCCAGTACTATCGCCAGTACATCCATCATTTCAGCGAGATTGCATTGCCCCTGTTCCAGATCACTGAAAAGGATCGGTCATTCGAGTGGACGAGTGGGTGTGAGGTTTCCTTCAGGGCGTTGAAGGACCAGTTAACAACTGCACATATTCTTGCTCATTCTAACCATAAACTCTATTTCATCTTAGACACTGATGTGTCTGCTTATGCAATAGGCACTGTTCTGTCACACATCACAGAAGATGGAACTGAGCAGGTACTGGGTTATGGTTCACGTTCGCTGAATAAGACGGAGAAACGCTACGCAACCACCAAGCAAGAATTAAAGTGTACTTTGTTAAGTACTATAAACACTTTCTGTACCGATGCCCGCTTTCCCCACATACAGACTACGCCTCACTATGCTAATCCGGAGGGCCAGGTATCACAGTGGCAGGAATCACCGCTGGTCTTCAACGTCAATGTAATTCATAGACCCTTCAAGCTACATGGAAATCCCGATGTCTTGAGCAGAATCGAGCTCGAGGATGAACAGGAAGTGGCCACCACCATGACACATACAGCACAGCCAGCTCCCATATTCCCAGAACTGTGGTGTGCAGACTGGAATTCTGAGAAGCCCACTCATGAACAAGCAACAGACGCACAGACATGAGGAATAAAAGCATGTATCCAGGAGGGGTACGTCCTCCAAAGGAATATGTTAGCCCTTTATCCACAATGGCTAAAACTTATTATCAAAGGTTTGATACAGAAGATCGAGGCCGAAAGATGGCGGAGAATCGAAAAGGTGACAGCACTCACTAATAAAGTCTGAACATGTCAGAAGGATGAATGCGTCGTGAAGATGACGAGATTAATGACATCACAGGTGGAAAGGATAGAGTCCTACCAACCCAACCAAGGCACCAGGTTCCACTTGCTTTGGGATTTGGTCTGAAGGTCAGTAGATTGATGATATCACGGGCAGAGAATTTAGACTACTACCCACACAAGCAAGGCACACGGTTCCGCTTGCTTTGGGATTTAGTCCGACGGCGATTATATTGATGACGTCATAGGTAGGTAAAATCGACTGATGGCTGATATGACGATGATCACATTGAGACGAATACAAAGACGAGACGACACAGGCACGCTATATTGCTTAAACAATTTTACATGGTGAGTTTGTGGACTCTTGAAAATAAGCGGATCCTTGACGACGTATGAGCCACTTAGAAATATGTTTCGAACTGATGAGTGGGAGGTGGCGATCTTCCCACCAAAACACTGTCACGTAATGGATGAACGAGCACATGGTTTGATGTATAAATGCGTCGACGTCCATATACTGCCTAAAGATAGTGACAATCTTATCATATACAAATATGATAAAACTCACTGGAAAATAGATTCTCAAAAATAATAATTATACAAGAAAATCTAATAATTATAAAATTAAATTGACCAATATAATACAATCTAGAGGAACTATTTTCCAATCATAACGGCGCCAATCATGTGCAATGAATGTGTCATGTTAATTTCAAGTAATATTGATGCCTGGTTTACCGTACAAACATCGACTTCAAAAACACTAGATCAATCAATAGTTCACCGAGTTACATAGTGGGAAGGACAGATTGTATAATTCTATACTCTGTGGTAATCAGTTACAGCCAGGATCCTAATTAGCATATGAATTGGGAACTATCCGATCAGAGGTTTATTTCATGATCATAGGTATGGAATACATGGACAGTGGAGTGGGAATAAATGGTAGTACTGGATTAACCCATCATATCCATGTTCACTACATTAATTAAATCATTAATAATCCGACGTCACACTTATACTGTGACGTCACAGATCATAATTACAAATTAAAATCTTGGGTGCGCCATGGGAGCGAGTGGCTATTGATGTGCTGAGACCCTTGAATAAGATGGGCACAGGAAACAAGTACATCCTCGTATTACAAGACTACTTTATGAAGTGGGTAGAAGCATCCATTTTACTGCACGAAGAGGCATCTGCAGTTGTGGAGGTTCTCTCCAGCAATGTGTTCTGCCACTTTGGAATGCCCTATGAATTACATTCCGACCAAGGTAATGATTTTGAGAGCTGGCTGATCTCCGAGCTCGGCAAAATGTTTCACATAGTCAAAATAAGCACTGCACTATATCATCCACATGGGGACGGGATGGTAGAGAGGTTCAACAGAACTCTCGCGGTGATGTTGCCTAAGGAAACACACCTTGATTGTCATGATTGGGATCTGCGGCTCCCATACGTGCTCATGGCATATCGCACTTCGACGTATTCCAGCACGGGTTATATCCGTGCTCAGTTAATGTTAGGCCATGAATTAGCCTTACCCTTGGATCTGGCCATGCCTAGAATTCCAGGAGAGAAAAAGTCACCCTCTCTACGTAAAGCAGAACAGGCCCATGAGCTAGTGAGAGAAACACTCTCCACTGTACACCGGCATCAGAAAATCTGGCATCACCGGTGTGTACATGAAGACCCACATCAGGTGCCAAGTAAACTGAGCTACCAATGGAAAGGTCCCTATGTGGTAGTAGGTAAGAAGTCGGACGTGACCTACCAAATCCGCGCCTCAGTTGGCTTGACCTCAGTCATCCACTTCGATAATCTTAAACCTTGTGTTAGCGACGACCCTGTGCCAGAGCTCAGACTGAGCGATATGCATAGCACTTGTACCAGACCGATGTATCTATGGAAACAGGTATTCCAGACGTTAGCACCGAGCACCGTGGTGCCAGTTCAGCCCATCTCCCTCCAAGCCAGGAGTTGAGTGAACATGCGGCTAATGCTGAGGACGATGACGGGCCACGTACTCACCCTCTCTCTTCTCAGAGTGGGACTACCAGGTCTGGGAAGTCGTATCTGAACACTTTTTCGTTTGTGCTGTCCATGGGGAAGGATGGAAAGGTTTTTCCGTCGACCTCTTCCCATTCCCACCCACTTCGTGATATTACCACAATTATAGAGGTACGAGAAGCGGAGGCTGAGGCTGGCCCAAGCCATGCCACTTGCGGGGTGGAAAATGTAATAAATAGCATGGAGATGAAGAGGCTTGATGAGGCCTTGGCCTGTTACAGAGAACAGAAATCCATACAACTCGGAGCACCCGCCCCCAACCCCTTAAACGCCATGAAATCTCCGGACCACCACACCCTCAAATCCAAGTCGCATGCGCAACACCCCCCCCCCACCCCCACCAACTGGCATCTCTAATTTTCTCACGGAGTTCGGATATCACACGTCCCATTCCTCTCATACTCCACTCGCCGTCTGTTGCCTGTCCATCTTCAGATATGAGAGAGACTGATGTTGAATGAGGAAGGGCATTCCGCACCTCAGTCATCCCAGTGGCTGACGGTGGGCAGGGAAGCACCCTGATCAGTAGACTCTCGGCTCGATTTTTCCTGGTACTTAAAAACTATGACAGAGTACCAACCGTCATGCAATGGGAGATGTCCATCCCCATCCTTGACCAAAACCACCTCAGCACGCCCCCCCCCCCTCCCCTGCCCCGTGAGTAAGCAGAACACCACAGCATAGACACTGAAAGACATGAGCAACAGAAACCCACATGCCTTCAGGGCTGGATACGTCAATTGTAATTGCACGAATACTATATCTACACATTCGGTTATAGGAGGTATAATGGAGACAATCTACACCCCACGGCATCTGCAACATAGTCGTCAGCACCTATCTACGTCACCAACAGATTAAACCAGCATGCACCTGCCCTTTGCAACAGTAAAGGACAGTGACACGGAATCCGCAACAGTCCCCACCGAATAAATGTGGTGAGCTATTTGCTCTCCGCACACGAAACACCCACCTTCAACATAATTGGCATATTCCATGGGGAAAACTGAATATAGTCTACCGCACCGCATGACCAATATCACATACCACTCCGGACTCCCCTACATCAGACTTCACCGCATACAAGGACCTGACCAGCATTTTCCACCTTGTGCACACTCATTCTGCAAGCACGCAGAACTACCTATGCAGTAGGAGAACAACATCATGAACATCACCACCCCACACCACATGGCACACCCCACCTCTTGGAAGTGACATCAGCAATAGCAGTAAACGGAACAATATCATCCACATGTAATAACAGATTTCTTTATTGAGGGAGCTGGATGACCACAGCGAGATAGGCATAGAACGTGAAATTCGACAAAGGTCTGATTCAAGTTACGATAGCCCTGTCGTGGTCATCCTCGCTCTAACTAGCTCTGTCCCACCTTTCTGAGACTTGGCCATTACAGAGAGAACACAGTCAATGTCCGATAAGGTTGTCAACGCAATCACTGATTCATCCGCAGAGATCTAGCCACGTGTATCTACACCCTTCAGCAACACGACAGAAACACAGACACTCAGGATGACTGTTTCAAAATTTCCATACGACGGTATTGTAATTGTACAACTGACGCACGCATTTTCCAAGCTGTACTGTAATAATTAAGTTTGTGTCTAGGTGCGGTGAGACTAGTCCTACCCACAGAGGAGGATGCTTGGCAGTCTGCCACCCGGTAAATACAGTCCTGCTTAGCGGGGTCAGTAGACTTGACACCCGCAAGACATGGTTATGTTTAAACTAAATAGGCTAAAAGACATGTAGAAATCTAGTAGAGAAGGCTAGCAGTCTGTGTTAGTAGGTTAGTCGACTAGTTAGAAGTCTAGGCTAGTAGAATAAGCCAGAAGAATAGGCTAGTAGACTATGCTAGAAGTTTAGCTAGTAGTCTGCGAGTCTAGTATGCCATCAGTCTAGGCCATACGTATATGCTAGATGTTCAGACTAGTAGACGATGGGAAAAGTCTAGACTATGTGGGTAGGCTAGTATACTAATCTAGAAGTCTAGGTGAGAACTCTTGGTTAGTGGGCTAGTAGACTCATCCAGGCAAACTAGATCGAGGCTGGTAGATTGTAGAAGTCTAGTAGAGATGGCTAGGAGTGTAGGTTAGTGTGCTAGTAGACTAGCCCCGAAATCGTAGCTAGTAGCCCAGTAGCCTAGGTTAGAAATCTGGGCTAGTAGACTAGGAAAGAACACTAGGTTAGTCGACTAGGCTAGAAGTCTAGGCTAGGAGGCTAGTAGAATAGGCTAGTAGGCTACTACACTAGACGTCTGGGCTAGAGGTAGAGTCTTGGCTAGAAGGCACCGCTAGAAGATTAGACTAGAAGCCACGTCTAGTTGAATAGTTTTGAGGTCTAGGCTAGATGTCGAGTCTGGCATGCCTCGTAAACTAGGCTAGTAGACTACCTGGGCAGAGGTCTATGTTGTAGGCTAGGATAGAATTCTAGGCTAAAAGTCTAGGCCAGTTGCCTTGTTGACTAGGCTAGAAATCTGGGCTAGTAGACTATGCAAGAAAACTATGTTAGTAGACTATGCTAGAATGCCAGGCTGGTAGAATAAGAGAGACATCTAGGCTAGTAGACTATCTACGTAGAAGTTATGGCTGTATACTAGTCTACAAGTCCTGGTTAGAAGCTTAAACTACAAAACTAGGCAAGAAGTCTGGCTACTAGGCTAGTAGTTCTTTGCTAGCTTTGTGTTAGCTAGTACGCTAGTAGACTAGTCTAGCAGTCTAGGCTATTAGATTAGGGTAGCCGTTTGTGTTAGAAGTCTAACCTAGCAGCCTATGCTAGAAGGCAAGCCTAGTAGACTATTGTTAGAAGTCCAGGCTAGAAGCATAAGTTAGTATGGCTAGTAGACAAGGCTAGAAGGCTGACTGTGAAGAATACTAGGTTGTATATAATTAGGCTAGACGCTGAGGATAGTAGGCTAGTAGACTAAACGAGAGGGCTAGGCTAGAAATCTGGGCTATTGGGCTAGTAGACTTGACCATAAATCTAGGCTGTAAGTCTAGGGTGTAAATCAAGGCTAATAGATTAGTTTAGAAGTTTAGGTTATTAATCTAGATATAGAGGCTTAGACTAGTAGGCTAGTAGACTAGGCTAGATGTCTAGGCTAGTAGGATAGTATGATGGGTGAGAAGCCTAGTCTAGTAGTGTAGGCTAGTAGTCTAGGATAGAAGTTTCGTCTAGCTTGGCTAGTAGACTAGGCAAACAGTCTTGGCTAGTAGGCTACATGGGTAGAAGACAAAGTTGTAGACCAGCCATCATCAGCATCAGCAGCAGCAGCAGCAGCAGCAGCAACAACAACAACAACAACAACAGCAGCAACAACAACAACAACAACAACAACAACAACAACAGCAGCAGCAGCAGCAGCAGCAGCAGCAACAACAACAACAACAACAACAACAACTGTTGCTGCTGCTGATATATTAAATTTATCATGACCAACTTGGATGTAGATATATTAGTTACCTTTAGACTGTTCACTTGTTTTTTTCCTAATTGAAAGGACCCAAATGCGGCCTGGCTATATATGTTGTCTATAGAGAGAGAATTGAGAAATATAGACCTGAACAATGCCAAATATATAGCAGTGGGGAACGTGGTCCAGACACTAGCGGCCATGAAAATGGACTTTAAGGGCCTTAGAGATGGCAATCTGTTGCCGTCGGATTATGTGATGGTCATCTTAAAGCTGGAAGCAGGCTGTCTTGAAAAGCTAGAAACCAGACCGAAATGCTATAAGTGAGCCCAATTTAATTATAATTTTTTAGATATTTACATTTACTGTCACTTAACTGTTAGTTTGCATGGACTGTACGGTATTCGAAAGTGCTCTTAGTTCGGAACATCACATATAATTAGACGATTCATATAGAGGTAGTGGTCCCATTGAATTCTTTCTGGCTTACAATCAGTCAAGCATGCTGCATGAAGTCATAAGGTGATTAGCGAATCTCTCATTTCAGCATCGACCAAGTACTGCATATAATCATTTGAGTCACATAAAGAAAATCTCAGGTTCAGACAAGTGATCTTTATGTTGCCTTTCTCATATGCGTCCACGCACTTTAATTGCTAATTTTCGGTGTAATGATGGGAACCATAATGCAACTTTTGAAACTGACTTAACCCATAGATTTATCTCCAAGCGAGTACTCCCTGCCGGCTGAGGTTTCATTAACTTAACGTGTGATGTAGCTTTAACAAAACCTTGAACAATTTGGATGTGCCATGTCTGCATTTATTGGTATTTAATTTATGTAACTAATTCTATTACTTATCTATTTGTGTACAGACATTCGGGATTATTCTTCGCCAAGTATGTAGACAACTGCACTGAGTGTGAAATGGGCCTGAATGGTATGTTATATACGTACTAACCTCTACAAGTAGTAATATAGTAACGGTGCGCTACACGTTTGCTCCCTCAGCAGCACTATGACACTGTCATTTCAACAGTAACTGGTGACTTCGGTGGCAGCCCTCAGTTTAATATGTTAACTCTAGTATACATATGGGCATCCAGTCAAAATACCCTTATCAACGCGGTATTGGCCCACTACCCACTGGATATGATGACGATGTTATTGCATTTGCATCTGTCTCCCTGCCCATCCATCCATCCATCCATCCATCTATCCGTCCGTCCGCAGTTATGAGAGTACGCATGTGGCCTGATTTGTAAGTACTGGCGCCACTTGTGGCTTATTTGGCACTTGTGGCTTGCAAGCCACATGCATATGTGCTAAAACTGGTCAGTTTGGCATTTCTGGCTTACACAAACAATTTTGGTAAAGCAGGCCACACATATTATGGTAAAGATTGTATCGTCCATTCTGGCCATCACGGACAAAAAGGTCCATTGGTTGAGTTATATTATGCGGGTAATTAACATATACACCCATTATTGGACACGCACAGAAATTAAAACGACTCCCTTAATTCATTCCAGAATCGAGGATTCGTGTATCATGTCGTTAGTTACGTAAGTGATAAATGGGTACTACGAATCTCATACCCAGGTATAAGTGCGGACGTACATATGCACGTGGTTCCCTTACATGACTGAGATGTAGACCATCATCTGCAAAGAGATTGCGATCAATTGGTCCATAACCCTGATTCCTGTGAAATTAGATGGCATGGTCCACATAAACAAGTCCCAAATAGTCACACATTTCCCATAATTCATAGTTCAGGATTTGATTAAATTCGTTTTTTGCTAGCTTTTCGTGCTATTCTGTTAAAAGCTAACTAAATCCTCATACTCCTGCCGTGCTGCTTCAACTCCATGGCTATGATAATTTGTGCCTATCTGCAGTACTATAGCTTTATATCTATCCAAGTAAAATAAGTTATGTAGTTTCCAGTGAGCCAATGATATGTTACCACCCGGAATACAGTCTACATCACAGCTGATGAGTCCTTGAGGGTTAATTTAACGGATTAATGACGATCCTATGATCAGGACAGATGCTTGTGTTACTTCCATGGAGGCAATGTGTGCTACTGCTTTAACATGTTTCTCTGATTCGGTAAGCATTATTAAGTAATCACATCTAGGTTGTTGACAGTCTGATTGGTTAGCTGTGTCGATCGTTAGTACTGGTGTAGTGCACGTTGATGTAGTATTTATGCTGATCACACATGTCTCACTGGATTTATTATCGGATTCTAATGTTATTGATTGTGTTGAGCTGAAGCTCATGTTACGCTGATTTGTTTGTGTGCTCATAGAGATCTTGGCGATGCTTTACTCAATCAGCTATTGTGTGAGCATTTAATTTTCGCATTATAAATTCTATATTTTGACTTCTTTCTCTGGTAGAAACTCATTAATTCTGTACAATTGAGTTAAGATTTCAATTTGAGATAGTTGTTTAGGCAGATTAAAACTTATACTAGTTGTTAAGTTACATACGTCAGGTTCGTTATTCATATATGAGTGTTGTGAAGGTGTGAATAATATTTTGGGTCTTGTTCAGTGACTAGTATTGCCACTTTCCACCCATAAAGGTGTGACGAGTGTTTTAAGGCTTGTTGTTCCACCTACACTATTACTCTCCATGATTGGCGCGCACACTATGGATGGCAGATCCAATGTTCCTAGTAACTTGTATGGCCGTTTGGGTCTGTGTCTTAGTTGTTGATGTGATCGAATGTTAGCTATAGACTTTTGATGATAGCTCCTCCAAATAATTTTCAACCCATTCGTCTTTTCCACATGGATAACACCTGCAGTTGCGTGAGAGTAATGGTTAGTCCTTTATCTGAATGTAATGTCCTGAAGATGTAGCCTTGGTTTTGACAGCTCATACCATGAATTAACAGAGTCTATGTGCATAAGCTGAATTGTAATTGAATATGTGTTCTATTTGATTGTGAAGTTTTCATTATGTTTCTGCACAGCTGTTTGTATGTCTATAGAACTAAATCCGTCAGAGTCATGCGAATTAACTAGGCCCAGCAAAAGATGGCTCGAGTTATCCATTTTCAGATGGACTGGAATTTCATGATAAAAATGGGTGCTTCTCACCGTTTATGGTGATATTAGGTCAACACAGGTACAGCTCTAAAATAATAACTCCGCTGGAGATGCCTATTCATGGTCACTGGATAGAACTAAGCTAAGGCGAATTTATGGCAGCGCTAAAACAACACCACTGCTGGAGTCGCCTATTCATAGTCACCGGTGCATGAAAAGTCATGGTGAGATTTAGACAAGTTACAACAAAGTTGTAACGAAGTTATACAAATTCATATTTGTTCTGCTATTACTCCGTAAATATGCATTACATATCATAACATCGGCATAGTTGATAACAAGTGCTACATGCACACATGAAATTTACTTTGGGAGCATATATGGAAACTATTGAATTTTACAAAAAATACCACAGCAAAAATGTGTGTTTGCTCTCTTCATGCAGTGAGAGCTATATGAGGTCAGTGTACACATTTCTGACTGTATAATATGTATGTAGGTCTGTATGAGGTCAGTGTACATATTTCCGACTTTATAATATGTATGTAGGTCTGTATGACGTCGGTGTACACATTTCTTATGATATAATCTGTATCAAGGTGTGTATGATGTTGGTGTACACATTTTATAATCTTTGTGTTACATCTGTATGCAGCCGGTGTAGAGTATTGCTGATGTTATAATCTTTATGTAGGTCTGTATGAAGTCGGTGTACACGTTGCTGATGTTAGCTACTTTGTGCCTGAGAACTCATACCTTGACAAGGAGGCGGCAGCCAGAGCTACCTGTGTTAATCTCATTAATATACAGGTCCCGATGCTGCCCCAGGTTCTATGTGAGGATTTATGTAGTCTGAATCCAGGTATTCCCAGACTGGCATTCTCCATCATATGGACCCTATCAGAAACTGGAGAGGTAACTCGTAGATACTTCAATTGCTTGATCAATATGTGTACAAGTTGTAGTAATAATAGCAACAAAACAGAGTGATCCAATCTGTCACCAACATATCTGACGTCATAATCAAAATATGTCACTTGTTAGCTGACGTCACAATCAAATCATCAACTTCGACCACACACTAAAAGGAACCACTCTAAGTTGCGTTTCACAAGTAAAGTATTTGGGCATCAACAGCAATGACATAAGCTGGAACAAACACATCACTGAGATCTGCAGCAAATTGTACAGATCATTAGGACTATTGCGAAGAAATTTATCATTCTGTTCCCAAGAAATCAAACTTCAAGCATAAATGGGACTGATTAGATCAGTTCTGGAATATCCAAGTACAGTTTTGGACCCTTATCAAATAACTCTACATGACAAACTGTGCAGAAACGTGCAGCTAGATTTATCCCCTGCGAACAAGCAGTATGACAAATATAATGGAAACCCTAAAACTCTCACCATTGTCAGGTAGAAGGAAACAAAAAACCCTTATTTTGTTCTACAAAGGTCTACAGCAGCACCCAAAGATATCATTAGACAGTTTACAGACTCCTAATTCGGAAAACCAAAAATATGCACTACAGCCACTTAGCCCAAATTTACGCAAGAATCTGCACGAATCGACGAAATGAGAGAGAGGGAGTGTCTTGATGAATGCCTGCCGAGCAGGAGCAAGGTAGAAGAGATGGGCAGACTTGTATGGTGGTGCAAGTGCCATTGAAACATAGAGTTCCAGCGTATGTGGCTAATAGACTGTAAGCTGTTGTATTGACATGTTGCTGTGTGCTACAGAGGTGACATTTGTTATCAAAAGGTGGTTGCCAGTTCATGTGAGAGACGGCCGACATGGAGGCTTATATTATTGCAAAGACAGGACTTTACAGGTTTAGCCATTACAAAAGAACATTCTGTAGCATTTCAGGATTCAAACCACGTGGACTTAATACGGTAATCTACTTAGGACATTACCAAATAAACACGGACTGAATCATATCGTGGTGTGGGTATCATCAATTTTGCGCAATCCGCAAACGCAAGCAGATTCATGTCAAACTTAGCACAATTCGGGCTTGAGTTTAGTGACCAAACACCACCAGCAGCACGCACCATCACGTCTCATTCTCTAAATGTTATTTTCTGTATTGCTGGTTCAGTGTGAATGTGTGAGTGAGTGTGCGCGTGTATGTGATGCCTATATTGAACTGGTCATAAGTCTTGAAATGATCAATAAATTTCTAGGTATTCCATGCCTGTCTTTGTGAGTACTCGATACCTGTCAGTTGACAGTAGAGTGTTATCCATCAATGTCATCAATTCAAATCGGTCACTTCAATCATCAACATCATGCCATATCATCTTATACCATGAATCATACCCTAGGCAATATCGTAACAATACTAACTTTGAAACTAATGTGACTGAGAGCTGTTGCTACCCTTCTTAATTTTTAGCACGTTTTACTCATTGTACCTGGTGAGAATAGCTTTTACATGTTATGGTAAACGTAAATTTTGCATTGGTGATTAAATAGCTTCAGATTTTTTATTGAATTTATGGTGTTATAATGTCACCTAGTTACATCCGTGGTTCATTGGGTGCTTTGACACTCAAAAGGGACTTTGTCTACGCCGCTGCCTCAACCCTATGTCATCATGAGGGCATAATGCTAGAAATTATCAGAACATAAAATTGTCAAAATAATTGCTTGTTCAATCATACCAATGTTAACGATATTGACTACTAATGTGTGTGCCTGTTCCTGGTCTATCTTCTATTTCTATATTTTTGCAGATAAAAGATGAATGGTTTGGACAGACGATTGTTCTTTCTTGTTGCAAACTTACCTTGAATCATACACAATCTGTTATCGATGAACCAGACAAAGCTTGGATGAAAGAAGAGTTTCCTCCCATCACTAATGGATTTCGTGTTGATGATATTAAACAAGCTGTCCTGTCATTAGATATGGTAAGAGTGTGAGTTATCCCAGGTTTCCCTACTAGACAATCCCAGTTCTATGTTGTAATTGGGGAGAGAATTCATGAACAAATCAGATGGACAGACACAAATCAGAACAATACGTAGCATTAAGAAAGAAATGTTTTTGAGAAACGGCCATTTCAGCACATTTTGGCCACCATTATAAGTGACGTTGACCTTGGAGCTTTCAACTCCACAGTTCTTGGACCCGAAGTACAAATCTCTGCTCATGTTTGGTCAAGATCACCAAGTTAGAACTTGAGTTATTGTGCCAGAAATTGTTTTACATATTCAATGACATTGACCATTACAGTTTTGAGTCCATAATCTATTCTCTACTTCGTGATCCGAAGAACAACATTACCGCCCAGGTCATCAAGATCCTTTCATTAGACTTACCACAGGGTAGGGCACACACGCAGGTAGACGAAGAAACACATACACACACATACACGCTCGTACACAGGCACGCATGCACTCGTGTGCGCACATGTGTACAGACACATGTACTCACTTAGAGATATTGATATTGCAATAGTCACATGATACTTTGTGGTGAGACTAATAAAATTACATTTAACCCTGTATATCCTATGCTTTTGCATATTATATAGTAAAATCCATTAATCCGAAATAACAAAAAAACTCTGACTAAGTTTCCCATCTTGTTCCGAATCTCATGGATCAATTGTTATCTGAACATTGAGTTTATCTTTTTCTAGATAGCTAAGAATCTTCGTCAGCAAAGGTTTGCTAGCGGATCCCTACATTGGCTCACAGTACGCCTGCAGGATGTATTGGACCCGGAAACTGGAGTTCCAACAGGATATAACGACACCCAGCCTACTGATTTAAGAAAGTTAGTGAAATTATGAAAATGTATTTTTTTTTTATTAATTATAAAATGTATGGATAATTCTTGTTTTTTTATTAATACACTGAAAAGTGTTTCAATTTTCCTTAAACAAAATTGCCTGGTCTGAAAACAATTTCAGAATTGGCGGCTCTTTATCAATTGAGTTAATTAAGGTTGAATATTCTTCAATCAGCATGCAGTGGAGCCGTGCCCATTTCCAGTAAATGATCTTCCTGCATAGACGCTGGTCATGTGGAAACTTCCTGTCCCATCCCTTGCGCTCTGATTGACTACCTCATCTTAAAGAGTCACACCTTTTTTAGAAACCTCATTGACTAAAAGGAGATGCTTAGCAGTGTAGCATGGATCGCTGACACCGGGTTGAGTTGCGCCCGGATCGATCCCTCCCGAGCACGCCCCCCACCCCCTTGCAGGGTACAACTATCGAGAAGCGATGGGAGTATGGCATCTTGTTGCCCCGTATTCTTAAATCACTAATACTGGGGCCAATCTCATCCATCTCAGGATGGATCTAAACCAGAGTTCACTGGGAAACACGAATCCGTTCTCCAAAATCCAATCGAACAGATAATGGCAGAGATATCAATTAATTAAAATATTGGTTAAAATGTCATGCACAATGTTACGGGCCTTGCTACACATGCTCCAGAGCACTGTAGGGTGAAGGTTGGTAATGACGCGATGTTCACATGTTGTCAGCATTCCACTACTTTAGCATTGGAGAGCGCTGATTGGTGCTGAACCCAAATAAAGTTCATTGATTTGTCAGAGGGTACTATATAAGGACCTGTGTTATACCATTTCCTCCATGAGGGATGAGAAGGCAAACTACGCGGTTCATTATCCAATAGACCTCCCCTCCCAAAGGTACTGTGCGGATTGAGCCATTTGACAATCTACAGCAGCACAATTTCCTGCAGCTCCTGTGCCATAGCAGGGAGCCAACTCGTCAAAAACGAACTCTAATTTTTCTCGTCACCTCTCGGGGATTATGAACTAAAACAGAAAAGAGGGCTCTTTTTCCCAGGTGAACTTATGCACCAGGTTTTACCTCTGGCGCAAACCACTCGCCAACTGAGAGGTCTTAAAAGAGGCGCAATTCGAACTTCTTACCCTCAGAAATTAACTTGTAGGTCGTTCTGGCCATAGTGACTATTTCGTCATTTCCTGTCCGAGCCACACCTACACTAAATGGTTAAATAATGGAAGCACGCCAGTTGTACTAATCTAGTGTAGAGTACTACACACCTGAGAGCCATTTCACAGTGAACCTTTGCATCCGACGCTGCCCCTGAGCAGTGACGTCATTCGCCTATGTCTTGTACTATAAACTATACACACGGCACCTTTTTCACCACTGAATGTGTGTGGCTTTCCTGCATCATTTCGAATAGCTAAATGTTCAGGCCGTTTCTTGATGCACGGACCTTCTTCATCTACTACAGACTGTTTATTATTGTTTGAACATTGCACCTGGTTGCCATCTTCACCTTTACAGAAGTGCATCTTTTCCAAAGAGGCGTGAATAAGTTTACGCAACTGCAACATCACCCTCTCCAAAGAGGCATGAATAGGTATCACACCATTGGGACGTGCACCCTTTCCAAAGAGGCACGAATTGGCATTATGCTATCTAACTTTTCGTAAGCGCGCCATTCCAAGGAGGTGCGCCTTTTATAATTATAACTTAGTTACCTCGCCGATGAATAAAAGGCGAACTTAGATATTATTATTATCTACTGCATTGTGCGCTGATTATAAGCAGGTGCAATAACTTCAACCAGACCTTCTCACTGTATTACTGTATACGTTGTATTTGACAAGTACAGTTCTTGGACGATATTATCGTTACATTTAGTTAAAGTTAGTCAAACCTAAAACTACACCATCTAAAGTATACACTATACATCAACAGTTGGTACACACCACTTAAAAGTCTTAATAAAATGGCAACTCTTTTTCACTAATGTCCATTTCTTGTGCCTCTATATTATACGCATAGCAAGTGGCACAAATCTTAAAGTATTAGCTCAGATATTTTGTTTAGGCATTGTAGCAGTCAGAGGAAGTTCTACCAAAGGAAGAGCTGTTTATTGTAAAGCTCACCTTATGGGTCCACACAAGTAACTGTGGACAACCGTCAAAAGACCCTTAGCATGGCCACTTAGTTGCTTCCCGCAACTATTTCTGTCTGCCAATATTCAGGCCATCCTGACCCTTTAATTGTCTGTTAACTCCCTTCACTGGTTGTATTAGAGTCGACCCTTGAAATTGCTGAGGTTTCTCGATGACTACAACCCAAATGGTGACGCTTCATACACACACCCTATAGCTTCCCTGGTACCTTAGGATAAATTAACCCAAAGAAGGATTTCACTGCGAAAATATAATTATTATAGTAACAGCATAGCAGTGAAACTTGTGCATTTACATAACGCTAATGCAGTTAAACATTACCTCCAGGGAACGAGTCTCACACGGCTCACTACTGACTCATTGGTGACCGTAAATGACACTGCTCACAGACTAATTCATCAGTAAATGGAAGGGGCCTGTCGGTCCTCCACGCCTTCCAGTAAGGCCACCATAATCTGCCACCGGCTTCGTCGGCCCCACTGTAACTAGATAATATGCTTAGTTAACACGTCTTGTGTTGTCCTTGTTTTAAGTGGTTGTGCTGACACATAGTCAGGAGTTGGTCATCGGTTTCATGACTCGTTGGCCAGGCAACAAGTACACGCAGTCAGCCTGATATAGTTGTATATGGGGGACTCGAGCACATGCGAAGTTTGTCTAAAGTTAATTGGGCATAAGCCATTTGAGGCATAATCCCCACTATCTTGAACTTAATAACCAAAGGTTAGCTTAGCTCCATCCAGAAGGCCCACCAAAATAACATGGCAACGATTATGTTCTTAGGGATATGTCTGCACCGACTTCTATTGAAACCTGTGAACTATTTCCATACACGTAAAACAGCGCACATCCCGACCATATAAACCACATACAACATTATTCCTATTTAACCTCACTTTTCATAATGGGAGAATGGCTCTGCCTCTTCCCCTCCTCTGCTTGGTCATAGAGGCCTGTGTCCTGTGATGGAGCCCCACGCATGGGAACTATCCTCTCGCAAAACTATTTGTTTGGCCTGCTTGAGGCTTACCTTAGATACACCAAGTCGCTCCATCGCATGTAGGATAGGATAGAATAGACGAGATAGAATCAATAAAGGCGCAGTAAAAGCCACTGTAATACAAACAAAACGACCAGCACCCCACTTGCTGAACCCAATAAAGATTAACTGGACACATAATACTAAGTCCATACATACCATCTTAAAGTAGAATGCAATAACACACCGGCTATACCAATGGTTGGGATGATACCCTGGTGGTCGCCATTGGCGCGAATGCTCGCCCAGCCCCCCTCCCCACCCCCACCCCCCAGAAACGTGAGTGTGCCACCGGTCCCAGTGGCCGGTTTTTGTATGATCCAATAGCCACCAGCATTCCGTCTTCTTCCCCAAAGCCAGCTAACCAGCATCATCTTGCCGTCCCGTACCTCGAATATGAGGTGGAAGCTGAGGCAGATTAAATGAGGCGATATGATGCCGGAGCTATAGCAGTCTGCGTACACATTTAAAACTAGCTTTCAAAAGCAAAGGTCAGACAAATCGTTACCATTCCTATGCCAATATTTTCAAGTTCTCATGACAGTGCTTATAATTATATTGGATTGCCCTTCGTGTGGACTTTTCTTGGCCACAAGGCTCATCAGCGATTTAAGAATCAGAGGATCAGCGTTTCCAGCCGATATTTAAAGGGGAACACAAAATCTCCCCATGTTCCAGTTGTTCATAACTTTTAGAAGATGCCCATGTCAGGTGACTAGTCATGTGTCTGATAAATTATTGTACGATCTACAACTTGATACAGTACTAGGCACAATTAACCATGCAGACTGTCTTAGTCCACTTTCATCATCAATGAATATGCCATTTTCAGTGAAAGCTGTACATTCCACTAACTTTCCAATAGTAGACCTTTCTTGGCCGAATTATATATTCTGCTGCATCTGCAGAATACATGCAGTGTCGCCAATAGGTGATTATGTTCAGGATATTTCATCATCAGCTGTTCCTCTTCCTGTGGTACAACCTAAACCCAGTGAAGATTGAAGAAGTAACTTCATAGTTTCTGTTCGTTCCAATGCCAAGGGAAGTATGGACACACTTTACTGTCTTCTGCACATAGTGTCTCTGCACATAGTGTCAGGAGACACTTACCAATGTTACCGCTTTTTTCCAGCCTCATCATCAACTTGATCCACTTTGTGTCTGGATGTCTTTAAAAATGTTTCTGTATTTATCAGTGAGTCACTATCAATGTCATGTGAACCACTTTCAACAGTGGAGAAATTGCACTTCCGTGATCTGAGAAGATATTGTATGTGACTATATTACAACGGCGTCCAGCAGCTGTACTATGGATTTTAGTTAACCATAACTGGATCTCAGAAAAAGTTTTTCTTCGACCATTGGTGTTATCAACATTAACCTGGCGAATTCCTTTGGCGGGCCTGTCATCAAGTGCCACTATAAATTTGCCTTCTCAAATCGATTATGGGCATTCCCAATGATGTGTTCCTTTAAACTTCCATTTCAGATGGATGCTCCCATGTTCGAAATCGTCTCCTGTTCCCAGTGTCTGCCAAACTTCTGTTCTTGTGAACTTTTGTCATTTGTTTCGACATCAGTTCGATGCCTAGCCTTATCACCCTATAAATTTACTTCCACTTCTCCCACCCTCCCCCTCCCAAGAATATTTGTGCACTTGAACAATATTGCAGATATATATATATATATATATATATATATATATATATATATATATATATATATATATATATATATATATATATATATATATATATATATATATATATATATATATATATATATATATATATATATATATATATATATATTTAATAGGCCTGAACAATATTTCCGAACACATGTTCTTTTATATATACTCAGTACATAAATGGAAGTAAATTTATATATATATATATATATACCCTATAGATTATCACCCTATAAATTTACTTCCACTTCTCCCAGCACCACCCTCCCCCTCCCGAGAATATTTGTGCACTTGAACAATATTCCAGGATATATATAAGAACTTATATAATATTTGTTAATAGGACTATTATAAGAGGAGTATTAGGTGATCTGAACACAGTTCTTTATTCACATTCAACACATTCGACACATTCCAATATTACATGGTAGTAATAGACGCAGTGCAACCCTTGCGCTGGTCGGTCGACGACAAAGTTTTTTGCTCAACTGACCTCTAGTAGTATAAAGATGCTACACCCGGCTCACATTTTGAAAGAAAGGTCATGGAAATATTGTAGCAAGCAAAGGAATAACGAGAATCGCATTTGTATATATATATATCACCGTTTTGTCCGAACCGGCCGTTACCCAAGATTTTAGACCACACAGATCGATAGACCGCTCAGAGACTTACCTGCATACACATTCATAATAGAATCCTGTTCACGGGCACATATACGCCACCATACTCTCCAAAACAGCCATTAGCCCAGATTCTAGACCAGGCAGGTCAATAGACCTCTCAAAAACCTACCAGCATGCAAGATATTTAAAAGTTCTATGTCGAAGATCTTTCGCAATGGAGGTCTGAATACCGTAAATCGTAATGAAATGCAGTTCATGGGTTCATATACGCCTCCGTACTGGCTGCAACGGCCATTACCCCAAATCTTAGACCAGACAGGTCCGTAGAACTCTCAAAGACCTACAGGAATGCACAATGTTTCAAACTTCTGTGTCACAGGCTCATATATGCCACCATACTGTCCGAACCGGGCATTGACCCAAATTGTAGCCCCTACAGGTCGATAGAGCTCTTAATGACCTACAGCCATGCAACAGATTTCAACGGTCTATGTCGAGTATGAGTGCTGTAAATCGTAATGAAATCCCATTCATGAGCTCATATACGCCTCAATACTGCCAGAACCAGACATTACCACAACTTTTAGACCATACACGTCGATAACCCTCTCAAAGACCAACCTGCATGCAAAAATTCTCAAAGTTCTATATCAAAAATCTTTCGCAATGGAGGTCTGAGTACCATAATAATGAAATCCTGTTCACAGGCTCATATACACCTCCATACTGCCTGAACCAGCCATTACCCAACATATTAGACCAGACAGGTCGATATAACTCTCACAGACCTACCTGCATGCACAAAATGTCAACGTTCTATGTCGAAAATATTTCGCAATGGAGGTCTGAGTACCGAAAATCATAATAAAACCCTGTTCATGGGCTCATATACACCATAATACTGTCTGAAACCGGCCATTACCCCCAAATGCACAGTCGAATTCTAATAACATATCAAGTCTTTGCCTTGGATTTTCCCTGCATCTATTTCATTATGATTTATGGAACTCAATTACGAAAAAGATGGTAGATTTTTGAGAGAGCTATCAACGTGTCTGGTCTAAAATTTGGGCCAATGGCCGGTTCGGACAGTATTATGGCGTATATGAGCCTGTGAACCAGATTTCATTACGCTTTATTGTACTCAGACCTCCATTGCGAAAAATTGTCAACATAAAACTATGAAATCTTTGCATGAAGGTAGGTCTTTGAGACGTCTATTGACCTGTCATGGCTAAAATCGGGGGTAATAGCTGGGTCGGAGAGCATGGTGGCGTATCGGAGCCCATGAACAGAATTTCATTACAATTTACGGTACTCAGACCTCCATTGTGAAAGATTTTCGAGGTAGAACATTAAAATCGTGTGCATGCCGGGAGGTCTTTGAGAGCTCTATCGCCCTGTCTGGTCTAAACTGTGTTTCAATGGCCGGTTCGGACAGAACGGCGATGTATATATGCAAATGTGTTTGTGATTTTTCCCGATTTTGTGATTCTTTTGCTCGCTACAATATTATTTCCATGATTGTTCTGTTAAAATTTGGGCCATGCGGAGGTTCTTCATACTACTACAGTGGAAACAGTTGGGACAATTTTTCGACATAGAATTTTGACATTTTTTGCATGCAGGTAGGGCTTTGAGACCTCTATCGACCTATCTTGTATAAAATTTGGTTTAATGGCCAGTTCAGGCAGTATGATGGTGTCTATGAGCCTGCCTCTGAATGGTGTTTCATTATGATTTACAGTACTCAGACATCCATTGCGAAAAATTTCAACATAGAACTGTGTGTCTGGTTTAAAATTGGGGGTAATGGCTGGGTGGACAGTATTATGGTGAATATGACCCCGTGAACAGGTTTCATTAAGCTTTATGGTACTCAGACCTCAATTGCAACACAGCACTGACGGTAGGTCTTTGAGAGCTCTATTGACTTCTCTGGTCTAAAATCTGGGGTAATACCGGTTCAGACAGAATGGTGGCGTATATGAGCCAGAGAACAGGATTTCTTTATGATTTACGGTACTCAGACCTCCATTGCGATGAGTTTTCGACACAGAACTTTGAAACCTTTTACATGCAGGTAGGTCCTTGAGAGCTTTATCGACGTGTCTAGTCTAAACTCTGGGATAATGTCCGGTGCGGACAGAACAGTGATGTATATATACAAATGCAGGTGATTTTCCCAAATTTTCGCCATTCTTTTGCTCGCTACAAAATAATTTACAGGACTTCTTTCAAGATTTGTGCTGAGTGGAGCCTCGCCATACTACTACAGGTCAGGTGTGCAAAAAATGTGTGGTCTACCAACGAGCACGAGGGTTATACTGCGTTTATTACGACGATGTAATATCCGAATGTGTCGAATGTGTATCTGATTTGCCTTTGGATAAATTCGGATATAACATAAACAATCCTGTATTGCGAAACATTTTCTGCATAGAAATTAGAAATTTTTTGCATGCAGGTAGTTATTTGAGGGCTCTCTCGACCTGTCTGGTATGACATTAGGGGTAATGGCTGGTTGGGACAGAATGGTAGCATATATGAGCCCATGAATGGGGTTTCAAATTATGGTACTCAGACCTCCATTGTGAACAATTTTTTAAATTAAACTTTGAAATTATCTGCAGGCCAGTTGGTTGGTCTTTGTGAGCTCTATCGGCGTGTCTGGTCTAAAATCTTGGTAATGGCCAATTTGGACAGAATGGCGACACACACACACACACACACACACACACACACACACACACACACACACACACACACACACACACACACACACACACACACACACACACACACACACACGCACGCACGCACGCACACACACACACACACACACACACACACACACACACACACACACACATACATATATATATATATATATATATATATATATATATATATATATATATATATATATATATATATATATAAATGCGGGTGATTTTCCTCGATTTTGGCTATTTTTTGCTCACTACAATGTTTTTTCCATGACTTCTTTCAAAATTTGAGCCGAGCCTCTTCATACTTATATAGGTCAAGTGTGCAAAAGACTGCATGGTCGACCGACCATCACGAGGGTTATACTGCTTCTATTAATACCCTGTAATATCTGAATGTGTCAAATGTTTCGAATGTGAATAAGGAACCGTGTTCAGATCTTTGGATTATTATTACCAGGGAAAGCATAAGTTCTTAACCGTTATTATAATAATATGTAACATGAGGATATTTATATACAGTCAATTAAGTCACTACCATTCTAAGTAACTCTACACGATGTCGAGTACAATTTTTTTGTTTTGGTGGTGGGGGTGTGTGTGAAAGTTATTTTTCTGAGCATTATAATGGTCGTGCTAGTAACTTTTACACAATTATTTACATTTATGTACTGAGTCACTCATCGTCATCTCTGAACACATCTTCCCATTCTTTTTGCTACCAGCATAGAGTTTTCCACTGGGGATGATCTAGAATGGACATATTCTTTCTGTCTTCTCAAAATCAATCTCTGTTCAACACACAGACTGACTTACTCAACATATTAGAAGTGTTCCGATGGACAGTATTTGTGAATTGATACTGGAACCAGACTCTGGCCAACGAATTCAGATGAATGCGATGGAGGGAGATGTTTTATCCTCTTTAGCAATTGAGTTGCAGAAACCTCAAAACCAACTCATCCAGTCAAATTAGTTTCAAAATATTCAACAGCTTACATGTATGGTTTTCTGGAAATTGATAGTCTGGGAGTTCAAAGATCGATCGATCCCAGCATGATCGAGGTGTGGGCGGAGATTAACTAAAGATAGGTGGGGCATAGCTAAAAATAGAAAGGTCCATTCCCCTTTCTCCAGCAGGCTACTCATGATATAAGTAAATTGGATCGCCTGTCGTGACGGTTCGTATCCGTTGGCAGTCATAGGGGCAGTGTGTGGAATAGACAGTCTCCACAGGCTTTGGTATCTTTGTGCCATGTGCACCCCATAGTTGTCCCTTCCAAAATATACCCTTAATGAACTAGCAATGTCCTGTTACTCAAGTATCTTAACTATTGAAAAGTTATGTGTCTTTGTGTTGATGAAGTACTTTGAATGAGTCATGTAACTTAAGCATCTATTCACTCAAGTATATTTAGCAAGTTAGATAAAGTACTTTGCGATATCTGTACTATCCTTTTTATGTGAACTGGAATTATCGGGTACTAGGATAATGTCTGTGGATGTTGTGTTGTACACAAACTCTTCTGCAGAAATTCACAGAAAGTAATTTCACAATGTGTTTCAATCTAGGAAATATAGATCTTAGAGTGAATCTTGTAGTATGCTGTCTATATGTCTAGGTGACGGTTCCCGTTCGTAATACTTGTCTGCTGAAACATATGACCATTGCTAGATTGTATATTATTGTTTGTTTTGGTTTATCACCATTGCACACTTCATTTTAGGACACAGTAATTATCCGATTATCAAATAAATGGTAGCGGCCATGTTCCGCTTTTGCTATGATGTTTAATTTGTGATCACACTCACCATTTCGATAGGATGGAACTCAGCTTTGACTCATCAGACTCTGAGAGACGATATCGCTTCGCTAACATGCACACATACACACTGTGCTCTGCCAGTGGGTCGTTATCGGGGGCATAGCCTTGGATGACAACATCGACATAAAAACTTGGTGCATGAAAACTATGCTGTCGATAAAATATGTGTTTCCGACCCAACCCTGCGACCATATGGCCTGAGACCCCCAGGCATCGAGCGGCATGATCAAAGTGGACACATGCAGGGCAATCGCGGTGGCGGTGGGCTACACTACCAACAATATTTCAAATGCATCCAGTTTCACCTCCTACAATGTCCCTCGCTGGGGATATAGTGTAGAAGAATAATAGTGGCAGTTTCCTGTTGCTCAGAAAGACAACTGCTGTTCTTCATTGAATGCAATGATCATGGATATTACAATGATAATGCAATACACTGGGTTGCTATAAACTTGGATGTACAGGACTGGATTATTCCTAAGATATAGAGAACGATACCAGTATTGCCAGAGAATCGTACCACAGTGGAATCAATATGACTAGCGGCTTTCGTCTTCAATTGTATTGGAATGGACATGAGCGAATGTGTTTTGAATTGACAATTCTGACTAAATGTGGCATATACATATTGATATAAAATATATACCATTGAATATTTTTTAAATGTCTTCAGTTAACGCTGCTATCAAGCAATTTTTATTTTTCCTTTCAGCATGATTGACGAGTTCAGAATATTAGCCAATATGACAGTAGCAAAGCTAATTACACATGCATTTCCCAGACACACAGTTCTCCAACGACAACCATGCCCACTTCCAAATATGCTGACTGACATGGAGAATTTATGCAGGAAGATGGGAATTCAGATGGACACAAGCTCTTCAGGAGCCATATATGTAAGAGTGAAATATATCTACATTTGAAAGTATGCATTTTACCTGCGTCGCTAGATGCAAGGCGTAATGTGAGCATGGAGTGTTTCTACTTCTTCATCATCTTCTTCCTCTCCTCCTCCTTCTTTCTCTTCTTCTTCTTCTTCTTTCTCTTCATATTCTGCTCCTTGTTCTTTTCTTTCTTCTTCCTCTACTTGTTCATTTCCTTCTCACTTCCCTTCTTCGTAAGCCACTTTTAACAATGTTAGTTCTCCTAGAGAGATTTTCATCATCTTCTAATTCCTTCTTTCTCTTCTTCTTCTTGCTCTTCTTCATCTTTTTCCTCTTCTTCTTAGTCTTCATATTCTTCTTCATCCTATTTTCCTTTCTTCTTTTTCTCCTTATTTTTCTTCTTCAGACATTTTGAAATAATGTTAGTTCTACTTGAGAGATTTCTCCAAGCTCAGATGGAAGCTTGCCCAGGTTGGTTGAAAGGCATATGCCAATTACGGGTGAAAAAGATAAAATGCATCAGTAAACGTCTTCAGCAAGATTTCAACAAAGTAGACACATCTCACATCATAGAAACTCGATGTAGTTAATGAACAAATTCAGCTGACTTTCTTGTGGAGTTGTCACATTCTGATCCAAATACCAGATTTTCACCTTATGAGTATACTTACCTCCCTAATACTCTTTGATATTTCTAAATATCGACCTTGCTACAATAATACTGAGATTTTAACAGAAACTGCCCCTAATGGGCAGGTATCAGAGTTGACAGTTCGCAGGATGTGCACCCCACCTCCGCGCATGCCCCGACTGTCACTTCCTCTTTCTAGATTATTGCTGTCCATGCAACACGCTTAGATTAATTTCACTCAGCTTTTAGCATTGCTGCTGTTAAAATCTTTATTATTATCCACTTGAGAAGGGTTGTTAACATTAAAAATCGTGGTTGAGCTAGCTCAATCTCCTGAAGCATTTTCCAGAGCTAGCCTCCAGGTAATTTCTAGTACTTTATATCGGGCTGAACTTGGCTCCTTATTCACATTCGTCACATTCGTCACATTCGCGATGGTGGATAAATGACCAGTGCTACGTCTTGTGGCGCATCGTCACAATTTTTCTGATAAGGTGCACGTCTTTTACTAGAGACGTACTATATCTGTGGTAAATTTCAAGTAAAAAACAAGATATAATAATATTGTAGAGCGCGAATAAGTACACAAAATTCGCGAATATTTTCATGGATTCAGGTTATCCGGTGCCCTAGTGTCTAATAGGTTTGGCCCCAAAATTTCACCCATACCATTAGAAAGGTATTTGAAGACGCTAATTAAATATTGAGTTTAATAATTTTCTACCGTGAAGTAATTTCGTAGTTCACAATTTTGTACCGAAAATTGGCTTAGATTTTGGCCGATTCACGATATTATGTCCCCTACAGTCTGTAATAGGTTCGGCCCCAAAATTTCACCGATACGATTGGATAGGTATTTGAAGCCCCTAATAGAATATTGAGTATAACAATTTTCTACCTTGAAGTAATTTCGGAGTGCACAATTTCGTACCAAAAATTGGCTTAAATTTTGGTCGATTCACAATATTCTGTCCCCTACAGTCTGTAATAGGTTCGGCCCCAAAATTTCTAGATAGGTATATGAATACGCTAATAGCCCCTGGAGTTTAATACATTTCTACCGTGAAGTAATTTCGTAATGTACAATTTCGTACCAAAAAATGGCTTAGATTTTGGATGATTCACGATATTCGGTCCCCTACAGTCTGTAATAGGTTCGGTCCCAAAATTTCACCCATAGGGTTAGATAGGTATATGAATCCGCTAATAATGCCTGGAGTTTAATACATTTCTACCATGAAGTAATTTCGTAGTGCACAATTTCGTACCGAAAATTAGCATATATTTTGGCAGATTCACGATATTCTGTCCCCTACAGTCTGTAATGGGTTCGGCCCCAAAATTTCACCCATATAGATAGATAGGTAATCGGAATACGCTAATAAAGTAAGGAGTTTAAATAATTTCTACCGTGAAGTAAATTCGTAGTGCACAATTTCGTACCGAAAATTAGTCTAGATTTTGGCCCAAATCAAGATATTCGGTCCACTAGTCTGTAATATGTTCGGCCCCACACTTTTTCCGACATAGACATATAGGCTTTTCAATACTTTAGCAATATTCGTAATCCAAAAAAAATCTATCATGACATAATTTCGTAGTTCGCAATTTAGTATCAACAGTTGTGAAATGCAAAAAATGGACGATATTCGGAACCAGAATCTCGGTACTCAGTTTGACAACGGGTTTTCGAAGATATGGTGATTTAAAACTGTGTATGTACTAAGGTTGTGCGAAATATGGCATGATTCTGTCATCAACTAATTTCATAGTATGTTAGTTACTTATTAGATAAATGAGTCACATTCGGATAGTTGTCACTATGTCCTGGCATATTGCCGCTAATACGTTGGGCCCCAAAGTTTCACCCATATTTTTAGATAGGTATATGAATACCCTTATAAAGAGTTTAAGAAATTTCTACCATGAAATAATTTCGTGGTGCACAATTTTGTACCGAAAATTGGCTTAGATTTTGGCCGATTCACGATATTCTGTCCCCTACAGTCTGTAATAGGTTTCAATACGTTAGTAATATTCGTAATCTAAAACCATTTACCATGAAGTAATTTCGTAGTTTGCAATTTAGTATCGACAGTTGTCAAATGCAGAAAATGGACGATATTTGGAACCAGAACCTCAGTACTCGGGTTGACGATGGGTTTTCGAAGATATGGCGATATAGAACTCTGTATGTACTAAGTCTGTGCGAAATATGGCACGATTCTGCCATCAACTAATTTCATAGTATGTTAGTTACTTATTCGCCATATTGTCCCATTGTAAGATAAATGATTCACATTCATCACATTCGGATAGCTGTCACTATGTCCTGACATATCGCCGCTAATACGTTTGGCCCCTAAATTTCACCCATATTTTTAGATAGGTATATGAATATCCTTATAAAGCATGGAGTTTAAGAAATTTCTACCATAAAATAATTTCGTGGTGCACAATTTTGTACGGAAAATTTGCTTAGATTTTGGCTGATTCACGATATTCTCTCCCCTACAGTCTGTAATAGGTTCGGCTCCAAAATGTCACCGATATGGTTAGATAGGTATTGGAAGACGCTAATGAAATCTTGAGTTTAAAATTTTTCTACCTTGAAGTAATTGACTTTTGAATTGAAAAAGAAGTTTTGCACTACGAAATTACTTCACGGTAGAAATTGTTTAAACTCCAGACTTTATTAGCATATTCCTATACCTATCTATCT
>CM067375.1:93824450-93889871 GCA_034401795.1 Chaetoderma sp. LZ-2023a
CGCATGACACGTGTGTTTGGCGAGGACCATGATGGCGTGACTTCTTCCTATGTACGAGTACCATTGTTTGTCTGCTAAGTTTAATTATTGTATGTATTTAATTATGTCCCTGCTCTAAATAGAGCGAGGGGAACCGTCACACTGGTGACACCAGCAGTGAGTGTGAGACCGTGAAGTTCAATTTGCACGGCGATGGTCGCACGGCCCCAATGGAACATGAACGTTTCACAGTCGGTCTTTGTATAATCCGGCAATGTGCAACACCAGATCCACAACCTCGAGATCTGCAGCTAACCAGCAGCCTCGCCCCAATGTACCACGCACTTGGGGTGCCGTGGAATGAGAGTATCCGGTGGACTAGCGTGCACGCGCAGATGGTATAAGTACCACCCGATGTGGGGCTCGAATGAGAAGTGAACCCACGCCCACACTCAACACCCGCATTGTCAAGTCTCCCTTCTACTACAACCAGTATTCCCCCTATGCAGAGGTCGAGTACTACGACGGAAGGGCGGCTCGATGATAAGTCACTGGCCATGAGATGAATTCCACTGAATTGGAAGTCACACCACTATTTAGCCAACAAGAGTACTCAGTGAGCAATAAGGAGGCTTTCCGCGATGACTCCCAGGCAAGTGCATCTTTTATTTTCCTGTCTGACATATGTGCTAGGCATTCAACACATTTGCTGGATCACGTACGTCAACAAAGAAGTCCCCCACAGGGGCAACCATCACAACCTATGACGGTCAATGCGTTCACCACGTCAACCTGATGGTGACCAATGATTTGCCCCACATGCAGCGGCCCGCATCTCCACCCAGTAGAACCTCGTCACCACGCTACCCATTGGTACCAGGGTACGAACAATGGAATGCAGATCCGCCACAGCCTACTCATCCCAGAAGCAGCACCCACATACATCACACCCATCGCCCTCGTCACTCTTCTGGACCGCTACTGATAGAGGAAGACACACAGCGACCTGCAGATCCGCTACGACGGATGCATGACACACCGCCACCCATTCGTCGTCCTGTACCAATTACGTAGCCAGCAGAGTCATCATTACCCACATACCGCACGGAGCAATACAGATGGAATATTGACCATGGATGTACAAACACCCCGACACGAGAGCCTCCACTGGCAGATACAGACCAACATCAACTTTCACCCGCACTATCTCCCATACCTCCACCTGGATGTGCGCTCATAGTTCGGTACCACGGCACTGGCCGAGTGATTCACCCACCTGAATTCAGTGGGGAGGATGACTTGGCCAACTACATGTGCCAGTTCGAGATCATAAGCCGCACAAACAGATGGACGGATCAGCAAATGGGAGTATCTGGCCGTCAACCTTTCAAGGAAGGCCCTGCAGGTACTGGCAGATTTGGGGTCAGACCTAACACCAACCTACACAGAATTGAAAAGTGCCTTGCCTGAGAGATTCGGGGACATGGCTAAAGAACCTGAGTAGACGTGTGGAAGAAACGCTCCCAGAACTAGCCAGCCGCATCCGACATCTTGTCACAAGAGCATACCCCAGCACAAATCAGGAAGGAGTAACCCATCTTCACCCTGACACGTTCATTGATCTTTAAGCGGAGAACCAGCCCTTAATGAAAGGGTATTCCTTATAGAGCACGGAAATTTACAAACCCTCACTGCAACAGTAGTACGGATATAGAACTTGAGAGAGAGAGAGAGAGAGAGAGAGAGAGAGAGAGAGAGAGAGAGAGAGAGAGAGAGAGAGAGAGAGTGACGAACAATCGCTGCCAACTACACCCAATCATTGACTTGAATGATGCCAAGCATATGATTGCCACAAACAGAACACAGACAGCAACAACCACAGACACGAACACCACACCACATCAAGAACATTTCCCCAGTCTGAATCACATGCCTAAAGGAAGAGGGCGTGGCCAGTCCCATCGCTGAGACCACAACAATGCTCCAGGATGTGGGAACCAGCAAATTAACAACAATCGACAAACTACACACAACAGGTTAGAAGCGATAACTAAGCAGATCTCCACACTCACCAATCTAGTCACCACACGCTGCACTGCCGTCCCCACACAACAGACCACACGACCACCACCCCCAGCAACGCACTGCACACCCATCCATGCAATACGTGTTTTGGATGTGGTCAGATAGGCCATTGGAAGGAGTGATGTCTGCACCGTCCCCTACTACTACACCCGCTACTGATCATCGAACACCGCAGCCTGAGCAGCCGCCAAACTAGAATGGGCACTGATTAGAGAGTCACCTCAGTGCCCACTCCTGCAACCCGGCTCAACTTCGATCCATCAACAACAATGTCAGGTGGATACACCAACAGCAACCACAAACGCTACTACAACAGAACATAACACTACACGAAAACCGGCTTCCCACAAGTTGGTGCCTACGATGCACACTGCATCCACAGCACCAACATTACCACCCTTTGTGTAAAGTTGTGACCCCGCAATAACCGCATCTACTAAACTACCTTTCCTATGTAAAACGGTAGTGGTTGGTTATAGAACCTCCATGAAACAACGTTTATTCAAGCACAATGGCCCACCACCAAAGCACTTCTTAACACACGGTGCCCTCTGGAGGCATGCAATACACATTGCCCTCATCAGTATCTCTCGCACCCTGCAGCAGTAGTAGTGATACAGACGGAACCCAACACTCCGCATCATGGATCGGCGAAAGAAATAGCCATAAAATGCAGAACAAACAATGGCAACGATGCTGTTTCTTTTTAGCATCACCAAAACACCCCATAATGCATCTCAGGTGGCTCTGCATCATTCCTGTCCCATCCAAACTACTGTCTACACAAACTCGCAGAACACCCCTCCAGCATCAGAAATAGCACCACTGCTACCCCCAATTTCGTCGTCGCCCGAACAAAATCAGCAGCAACGACGATGAACTCGTCCCATCCTCACTCAGCCACCCACCGCACACACGGAAGCAATAGAAAAGCAAGCCATCTACATACAATACCCCCACCGCAGCGAAGGCGAGTACGTAAATAGCGATCTTGTAGCCTCTCCCACAGGCACGTCATCTATAAGTGTGCTTGCTTGTTCAGTAGAAGTTCTACCAATGCCACAATAGACACTGGAGCTTCTATCACCGTTTTTAACAAGCGTCTCTATGAGAGCATCCCACCTCATCAGAGATCACTCATTCGGTCATCAAACATATTTTTGCAAACAGCCACCGGGGCTGACATCCCCGTGGCTGGTACTATAAATCTTGTGATACAGATAGAGGAGATGCAATTTATTCAGCGAGTTGTCGTCGCTTCTATCCAAATGATGCTCTATTAGGTTTTGAATTTCTCAGTGCCAGTGAAACCGTCATTCACTGCAGAAAACAGGAATTAGACATACATGGCCGTCGCATATGCCTTGGACCATAGTCATTGTGCAGTGATTTTAGCATCTACAGCAACAGTTGAGCCGGAACAGGAGGAAATTTTATGGGGCACCGCACTACAATTAAGAGACAACACACACATAGTAATGCTGGAACGCAACCCTGAGTACATGATCGTCTCCCAATACGCGAGTCCACGGATGATAGTGGACACCATCAACAAGAATCAATATACCGTTCCGGGTATTCAATGGAACAGCCGACCCCATAACGCTTGTCACAGGTGGTCCTTGTTACTATTTGGTCGACGTGATTTCACTGGAGACAGCCCCGACTACACCTACAACAACAGCAGCTTCTGATGACATGCCAGAACATTTGCATGACCTATACTTGCGTGCCACATTTGGACTAATACAATCTCATACACGTGATGTACGACGGATACAGTTTAAATACAGGGAGAGGTTTTCCACAGGATATATGGACTTGGGAGAAACTCACCTCATGCATCACCCCATTGACACCAGGAACAACCGACCTGTATGACAACTGGTACGTCGTCTTACCATACACAAAGAAGCAGGAGCACACCAACAGGTGAACGACATGTTGTGGACAGGCGTAATAGAGCCTTCAGCATCCCCCTGGGCCAGTCCCATTGTACTTGCAGGCAAGAAAGGCGGATCTTTGCAGTTTTGCATTGACTGCCACTGCCTTAATGATCTAAGTGTCAAAGACGCGTTTCCATTACCATGGACAGATCAGGTATTAGATTCGTTGTCCGGAGCCAAATGGTTCTGTACACTTGACCTGGCAAGTGGATACTGGCAGGTAGCCATGGATGAGGCTGATCGGGAGAAGACAGCATTCATCTGCAGAGACGGTCTTTTTCCAATTCCGCCAGATGCCTTACGGCTTGTGCAACGCTCATGGAACATTCGAGCGTCTCGTTGAGCAGGTATTACCTACCCTGCAATGGGAGATCTGCCTCTGTTACATCGACGACGTTATCGTTTTTGGCTCTTAGTTTGAGCCGACTTTGTCCAAATTGGACAAAGTTCTGATGCGGTTTCGTACCGCTCAACCCCAAGCAGTGTCATTTCTTCAGACACATTGTAGAGTTCCTGGGATATGTAATATCCGCAGATGAAGTGGCCACGCAACCCTAAAAAGCACGAGGAGTGGCAGACCGGCAGACGCCAACTTCCATAGCAAATACTCGAAGTTTCTTCAGGCGCTGCCAGTACTATCGCCAGTACATCCATCATTTCAGCGAGATTGCATTGCCCCTGTTCCAGATCACTGAAAAGGATCGGTCATTCGAGTGGACGAGTGGGTGTGAGGTTTCCTTCAGGGCGTTGAAGGACCAGTTAACAACTGCACATATTCTTGCTCATTCTAACCATAAACTCTATTTCATCTTAGACACTGATGTGTCTGCTTATGCAATAGGCACTGTTCTGTCACACATCACAGAAGATGGAACTGAGCAGGTACTGGGTTATGGTTCACGTTCGCTGAATAAGACGGAGAAACGCTACGCAACCACCAAGCAAGAATTAAAGTGTACTTTGTTAAGTACTATAAACACTTTCTGTACCGATGCCCGCTTTCCCCACATACAGACTACGCCTCACTATGCTAATCCGGAGGGCCAGGTATCACAGTGGCAGGAATCACCGCTGGTCTTCAACGTCAATGTAATTCATAGACCCTTCAAGCTACATGGAAATCCCGATGTCTTGAGCAGAATCGAGCTCGAGGATGAACAGGAAGTGGCCACCACCATGACACATACAGCACAGCCAGCTCCCATATTCCCAGAACTGTGGTGTGCAGACTGGAATTCTGAGAAGCCCACTCATGAACAAGCAACAGACGCACAGACATGAGGAATAAAAGCATGTATCCAGGAGGGGTACGTCCTCCAAAGGAATATGTTAGCCCTTTATCCACAATGGCTAAAACTTATTATCAAAGGTTTGATACAGAAGATCGAGGCCGAAAGATGGCGGAGAATCGAAAAGGTGACAGCACTCACTAATAAAGTCTGAACATGTCAGAAGGATGAATGCGTCGTGAAGATGACGAGATTAATGACATCACAGGTGGAAAGGATAGAGTCCTACCAACCCAACCAAGGCACCAGGTTCCACTTGCTTTGGGATTTGGTCTGAAGGTCAGTAGATTGATGATATCACGGGCAGAGAATTTAGACTACTACCCACACAAGCAAGGCACACGGTTCTGCTTGCTTTGGGATTTAGTCCGACGGCGATTATATTGATGACGTCATAGGTAGGTAAAATCGACTGATGGCTGATATGACGATGATCACATTGAGACGAATACAAAGACGAGACGACACAGGCACGCTATATTGCTTAAACAATTTTACATGGTGAGTTTGTGGACTCTTGAAAATAAGCGGATCCTTGACGACGTGTGAGCCACTTAGAAATATGTTTCGAACTGATGAGTGGGAGGTGGCGATCTTCCCACCAAAACACTGTCACGTAATGGATGAACGAGCACATGGTTGGATGTATAAATGCGTCGACGTCCATATACTGCCTAAAGATAGTGACAATCTTATCATATAAAAATATGATAAAACTCACTGGAAAATAGATTCTCAAAAATAATAATTATACAAGAAAATCTAATAATTATAAAATTAAATTGACCAATATAATACAATCTAGAGGAACTATTTTCCAATCATAACGGCGCCAATCATGTGCAATGAATGTGTCATGTTAATTTCAAGTAATATTGATGCCTGGTTTACCGTACAAACATCGACTTCAAAAACACTAGATCAATCAATAGTTCACCGAGTTACATAGTGGGAAGGACAGATTGTATAATTCTATACTCTGTGGTAATCAGTTACAGCCAGGATCCTAATTAGCATATGAATTGGGAACTATCCGATCAGAGGTTTATTTCATGATCATAGGTATGGAATACATGGACAGTGGAGTGGGAATAAATGGTAGTACTGGATTAACCCATCATATCCATGTTCACTACATTAATTAAATCATTAATAATCCGACGTCACACTTATACTGTGACGTCACAGATCATAATTACAAATTAAAATCTTGGGTGCGCCATGGGAGCGAGTGGCTATTGATGTGCTGAGCCCCTTGAATAAGATGGGCACAGGAAACAAGTACATCCTCGTATTACAAGACTACTTTATGAAGTGGGTAGAAGCATCCATTTTACTGCACGAAGAGGCATCTGCAGTTGTGGAGGTTCTCTCCAGCAATGTGTTCTGCCACTTTGGAATGCCCTATGAATTACATTCCGACCAAGGTAATGATTTTGAGAGCTGGCTGATCTCCGAGCTCGGCAAAATGTTTCACATAGTCAAAACAACCACTGCACTATATCATCCACATGGGGACGGGATGGTAGAGAGGTTCAACAGAACTCTCGCGGTGATGTTGCCTAAGGAAACACACCTTGATTGTCATGATTGGGATCTGCGGCTCCCATACGTGCTCATGGCATATCGCACTTCGACGTATTCCAGCACGGGTTATATCCGTGCTCAGTTAATGTTAGGCCATGAATTAGCCTTACCCTTGGATCTGGCCATGCCTAGAATTCCAGGAGAGAAAAAGTCACCCTCTCTACGTAAAGCAGAACAGGCCCATGAGCTAGTGAGAGAAACACTCTCCACTGTACACCGGCATCAGAAAATCTGGCATCACCGGTGTGTACATGAAGACCCACATCAGGTGCCAAGTAAACTGAGCTACCAGTGGAAAGGTCCCTATGTGGTAAGAAGTCGGACGTGACCTACCAAATCCGCGCCTCAGTTGGCTTGACCTCAGTCATCCACTTCGATAATCTTAAACCTTGTGTTAGCGACGACCCTGTGCCAGAGCTCAGACTGAGCGATATGCATAGCACTTGTACCAGACCGATGTATCTATGGAAACAGGTATTCCAGACGTTAGCACGGAGCACCGTGGTGCCAGTTCAGCCCATCTCCCTCCACGCCAGGAGTTGAGTGAACATGCGGCTAATGCTGAGGACGATGACGGGCCACGTACTCGCCCTCTCTCTTCTCAGAGTGGGACTACCAGGTCTGGGAAGTCGTATCTGAACACTTTTTCGTTTGTGCTGTCCATGGGGAAGGATGGAAAAGTTTTTCCGTCGACCTCTTCCCATTCCCACCCACTTCGTGATATTACCACAATTATAGAGGTACGAGAAGCGGAGGCTGAGGCTGGCCCAAGCCATGCCACTTGCGGGGTGGAAAATGTAATAAATAGCATGGAGATGAAGAGGCTTGATGAGGCCTTGGCCTGTTACAGAGAACAGAAAAACCGTACAACTCGGAGCACCCGCCCCCAACCCCTTAAACGCCATGAAATCTCCGGACCACCACACCCTCAAATCCAAGTCGCATGCGCAACACCCCCCCCCCCCCCACCCCCACCAACTGGCATCTCTAATTTTCTCACGGAGTTCGGATATCACACGTCCCATTCCTCTCATACTCCACTCGCCGTCTGTTGCCTGTCCATCTTCAGATATGAGAGAGACTGATGTTGAATGAGGAAGGGCATCCCGCACCTCAGTCATCCCAGTGGCTGACGGTGGGCAGGGAAGCACCCTGATCAGTAGACTCTCGGCTCGATTTTTCCTGGTACTTAAAAACTATGACAGAGTACCAACCGTCATGCAATGGGAGATGTCCATCCCCATCCTTGACCAAAACCACCTCAGCACGCCCCCCTCCCCTCCCCCGTGAGTAAGCAGAACACCACAGCATAGACACTGAAAGACATGAGCAACAGAAACACACATGCCTTCAGGGCTGGATACGTCAATTGTAATTGCACGAATACTATATCTACACATTCGGTTATAGGAGGTATAATGGAGACAATCTACACTCCACGGCATCTGCAACATAGTCGTCAGCACCTATCTACGTCACCAACAGATTAAACCAGCATGCACCTGCCCTTTGCAACAGTAAAGGACAGTGACACGGAATCCGCAACAGTCCCCACCGAATAAATGTGGTGAGCTATTTGCTCTCCGCACACGAAACACCCACCTTCAACATAATTGGCATATTCCATGGGGAAAACTGAATATAGTCTACCGCACCGCATGACCAATATCACATACCACTCCGGACTCCCCTACATCAGACTTCACCGCATACAAGGACCTGACCAGCATTTTCCACCTTGTGCACACTCATTCTGCAAGCACACAGAACTACCTATGCAGTAGGAGAACAACATCATGAACATCACCACCCCACACCACATGGCACACCCCACCTCTTGGAAGTGACATCAGCAATAGCAGTAAACGGAACAATATCATCCACATGTAATAACAGATTTCTTTATTGAGGGAGCTGGATGACCACAGCGAGATAGGCATAGAACGTGAAATTCGACAAAGGTCTGATTCAAGTTACGATAGCCCTGTCGTGGTCATCCTCGCTCTAACTAGCTCTGTCCCACCTTTCTGAGACTTGGCCATTACAGAGAGAACACAGTCAATGTCCGATAAGGTTGTCAACGCAATCACTGCAGTACCCCCCCCCCCCCCATCTGCAATACAACTTTGACACTGCACTACAGTGCATGATTCATCCGCAGAGATCTAGCTACGTGTATCTACACCCTTCAGCAACACGACAGAAACACAGACACTCAGGATGACTGTTTCAAAATTTCCATACGACGGTATTGTAATTGTACAACTGACGCACGCATTTTCCAAGCTGTACTGTAATAATTAAGTTTGTGTCTAGGTGCGGTGAGACTAGTCCTACCCACAGAGGAGGATGCTTGGCAGTCTGCCACCAGGTAAATACAGTCCTGCTTAGCGGGGTCAGTAGACTTGACACCCGCAAGACATGGTTATGTTTAAACTAAACAGGCTAAAAGACATGTAGAAATCTAGTAGAGAAGGCTAGCAGTCTGTGTTAGTAGGTTAGTCGACTAGTTAGAAGTCTAGGCTAGTAGAATAAGCCAGAAGAATAGGCTAGTAGACTATGCTAGAAGTTTAGCTAGTAGTCTGCGAGTCTAGTATGCCATCAGTCTAGGCCATACGTATATGCTAGATGTTCAGACTAGTAGACGATGGGAAAAGTCTAGACTATGTGGGTAGGCTAGTATACTAATCTAGAAGTCTAGGTGAGAACTCTTGGTTAGTGGGCTAGTAGACTCATCCAGGCAAACTAGATCGAGGCTGGTAGATTGTAGAACTCTAGTAGAGATGGCTAGGAGTGTAGGTTAGTGTGCTAGTAGACTAGCCCCGAAATCGTAGCTAGTAGCCCAGTAGCCTAGGTTAGAAATCTGGGCTAGTAGACTAGGAAAGAACACTAGGTTAGTCGACTAGGCTAGAAGTCTAGGCTAGGAGGCTAGTAGAATAGGCTAGTAGGCTACTACACTAGACGTCTGGGCTAGAGGTAGAGTCTTGGCTAGAAGGCACCGCTAGAAGATTAGACTAGAAGCCACGTCTAGTTGAATAGTTTTGAGGTCTAGGCTAGATGTCGAGTCTGGCATGCCTCGTAAACTAGGCTAGTAGACTACCTGGGCAGAGGTCTATGTTGTAGGCTAGGATAGAATTCTAGGCTAAAAGTCTAGGCCTTGTTGACTAGGCTAGAAATCTGGGCTAGTAGACTATGCAAGAAAACTATGTTAGTAGACTATGCTAGAATGCCAGGCTGGTAGAATAAGAGAGACATCTAGGCTAGTAGACTATCTACGTAGAAGTTATGGCTGTATACTAGTCTACAAGTCCTGGTTAGAAGCTTAAACTACAAAACTAGGCAAGAAGTCTGGCTACTAGGCTAGTAGTTCTTTGCTAGCTTTGTGTTAGCTAGTACGCTAGTAGACTAGTCTAGCAGTCTAGGCTATTAGATTAGGGTGGCCGTTTGTGTTAGAAGTCTAACCTAGCAGCCTATGCTAGAAGGCAAGCCTAGTAGACTATTGTTAGAAGTCCAGGCTAGAAGCATAAGTTAGTATGGCTAGTAGACAAGGCTAGAAGGCTGACTGTGAAGAATACTAGGTTGTATATAATTAGGCTAGACGCTGAGGATAGTAGGCTAGTAGACTAAACGAGAGGGCTAGGCTAGAAATCTGGGCTATTGGGCTAGTAGACTTGACCATAAATCTAGGCTGTAAGTCTAGGGTGTAAATCAAGGCTAATAGATTAGTTTAGAAGTTTAGGTTATTAATCTAGATATAGAGGTTTAGACTAGTAGGCTAGTAGACTAGGCTAGATGTCTAGGCTAGTAGGATAGTATGATGGGTGAGAAGCCTAGTCTAGTAGTGTAGGCTAGTAGTCTAGGATAGAAGTTTCGTCTAGCTTGGCTAGTAGACTAGGCAAACAGTCTTGGCTAGTAGGCTACATGGGTAGAAGACAAAGTTGTAGACCAGCCATCATCAGCACCAGCAGCAGCAGCAGCAGCAGCAGCAGCAGCAGCAGCAACAGCAACAACAACAACAACAGCAGCAACAACAACAACAACAACAACAACAGCAACAGCAGCAGCAGCAGCAGCAGCAACAACAACAACAACAACAACAACTGTTGCTGCTGCTGATATATTAAATTTATCATGACCAACTTGGATGTAGATATATTAGTTACCTTTAGACTGTTCACTTGTTTTTTTCCTAATTGAAAGGACCCAAATGCGGCCTGGCTATATATGTTGTCTATAGAGAGAGAATTGAGAAATATAGACCTGAACAATGCCAAATATATAGCAGTGGGGAACGTGGTCCAGACACTAGCGGCCATGAAAATGGACTTTAAGGGCCTTAGAGATGGCAATCTGTTGCCGTCGGATTATGTGATGGTCATCTTAAAGCTGGAAGCAGGCTGTCTTGAAAAGCTAGAAACCAGACCGAAATGCTATAAGTGAGCCCAATTTAATTATAATTTTTTAGATATTTACATTTACTGTCACTTAACTGTTAGTTTGCATGGACTGTACGGTATTCGAAAGTGCTCTTAGTTCGGAACATCACATGTAATTAGACGATTCATATAGAGGTAGTGGTCCCATTGAATTCTTTCTGGCTTACAATCAGTCAAGCATGCTGCATGAAGTCATAAGGTGATTAGCGAATCTCTCATTTCAGAATCGACCAAGTACTGCATATAATCATTTGAGTCACATAAAGAAAATCTCAGGTTCAGACAAGTGATCTTTATGTTGCCTTTCTCATATGCGTCCACGCACTTTAATTGCTAATTTTCGGTGTAATGATGGGAACCATAATGCAAGTTTTGAAACTGACTTAACCCATAGATTTATCTCCAAGCGAGTACTCCCTGACGGCTGAGGTTTCATTAACTTAACGTGTGATGTAGCTTTAACAAAACCTTGAACAATTTGGATGTGCCATGTCTGCATTTACTGGTATTTAATTTATGTAACTAATTCTATTACTTATCTATTTGTGTACAGACATTCGGGATTATTCTTCGCCAAGTATGTAGACAACTGCACTGAGTGTGAAATGGGCCTGAATGGTATGTTATATACGTACTAACCTCTACAAGTAGCAATATAGTAATGGTGCGCTACACGTTTGCTCCCTCAGCAGCACTATGACACTGTCATTTCAAGAGTAACTGGTGACTTCGGTGGCAGCCCTCAGTTTAATATGGTATGTTAACTCTAGTATACATATGGGCATCCAGTCAAAATACCCTTACCAACGCGGTATTGCCCAACTGCCCACTGGATATGATGACGATGTTATTGCATTTGCATCTGTCTCCCTGCCCATCCATCCATCCTTCCATCCATCCATCCATCTATCTATCTATCTATCCGTCCGTCCGCAGTTATGAGAGTACGCATGTGGCCTGATTTGTAAGTACTGGCGCCACTTGTGGCTTATTTGGCACTTGTGGCTTGCAAGCCACATGCATATGTGCTAAAACTGGTCAGTTTGGCATTTCTGGCTCACACAAACAATTTCGGTAAAGCAGGCCATAAATATTATGACAAACATTATGGCCATCACGGACAAAAAGATCCATTGTTTGAGTTATATTATGCGGGTAATTAACATATACACCCATTATTGGACACGCACAGATATTAAAACGACTCCCTTAATTCATTCCAGAGTCGAGGATTCGTGTATCATGTCGTTAGTTACGCAAGTGATAAATGGGTACTACGAATCTCATACCCAGGTATAAGTGCGGACGTACATATGCACGTGGCTTGCAAGCCACAAGTGCCAAAAACCGAATATCGAGATAACCGTGATCTTTTCGCAACATCGCCTTGTCCGTTTTGCGCGTGTTTATGCCTGGTAAGTTTAATAACTTGTAATTTAAGCATCTAATGCCATCAGTCATTTACCGCTCAGATTATAACCCATTCCACCCCCACCCCCAAAACAGTTTATTAGAATAATGGGATTATCAGATATCTCTACATACGGGAGAGAATGGTACTTTTCAGTTTTCACTCCTTGAAACACCCAGCTTGTAGGGAATGACAAAGCTCCGTCACCTCACCCCACCCTACCAAACACCATGCATAAAATGACATTGAACATCTTGAAATAGAAATCGGCATTTCCCGGAATTTGGTGTTTTTAGCGGAAAGCAACTCTTCATTAAAGCCCGCAGTATGATTTCATCCTGAACAGTTATCGGCCAGCACGGCTAAAGAAATTAGTCAATCTAAAGACTAGTATTTCATTCACGCGACATTTTTAGGTCGGTTGATCTATTTTGATTAATTAATCGCGTACCAGATAGCTCTTATAAATATTTTACGGCTGGCTGGGTGCATGCTTATCTTTTTGAAAATCATCGATTCTAATGACAGCAATAGTTTCCAAACAATTTAGTTGTAAATATAACAGAAGCTTATATATATAGTAATCATTAGGGTTGAATTGGGGTTGGGACAGTGAGGAGTGCCCCCCCCCCCACACCCCACCTCCCCCCCCCACACACACATCCTAATGGAAATTAAATAAATTAGATGCTCTTAGAAGCTATCTCCTGCATTCTGAGTGAGCACAAAGTACATTTGCTTTCCCTTGCGAATTATCTCTAATTCTATTTATTAACTCTTGTAGTAAGGCATTTTCAGCTTCCACTTTTCTGTTCATTAGCAGGATAACTGATATTAACTTTAAAGAGAATGCAACTGAAAGATGTTGCTGATGTAGAGAGCAACACATCTCAGCTGCACCATTCTCAAAATAGTTGATAAATACCTGTCCAGCAGGACAAGGATTAAAAGTTCTTTATTTACAATTTTTAATTGTTAAAATAGGTATGTATTGAACAAATTAATTTAATCTAATGATAAATGAGAAATTGACAATCATTTTAAATAAACAAAAATGTATGAAAGACCTGAGACCTTTAAAAAATGTGCAATGTATAATTAGTAAGTATAGTCAACCCTGCCTATAGCGACCACTTTATGAAACTCAAAACAGGGCTGGAAATAAGAGGCGAACTGTCGTTCAGGTCACCTGCAGGTTGCCTCGTCGAATAAAGTGATGACGCAGTCACCGTTCCCCGTGAATTCTGATTCACTAAATTAAATAAATGTTCCCAAGTCAACTCCACACCCCACCCAGCCCCTAAATCAACAGCTTTATTAAATAACCGGCTGTAAGATAATAATACCAGTAATAATACTAATATAGTCATGTCTCATAGTTTAGACGCTGGACTAGTCCATTTCCTACTGCAAACAACAAAGAATAACTCATATTCCTAATATATAGGGTACGTTAATTTTAGATAAAACCATTCTCTAGCATATCAGGTTCGCCTTGCTGGCTGAAGATTTAATATAAAAAAACTTCCTGTAAATGCTCTATATTTATATAGATAAGAATGAGTAAGGGGCCAAGAATTGATCCTTGTGGAACGCAAGATCAGAAAGGTGTGCATGGTATTGAACATATGGTGTCCTGTCAGACAGGTATAACCTAAACCAGTCAAGTTTCACTCCACTGATACCATAATAGTACAATTTCTTCAGGAGGATTTGATGGTCATTCGTATCAAATGCTTTCAAAAGATCCAAGAAAATGCCAATGACGTGTTGTTTATTTTCCAATCATTCATTAATCTTTTCTAATATATCTATTAAAGCCAGCACAGCAGAGTGTTTCTTTCTGAATCCATATTGTCTTGCATATAGTATTTTCCACTTATCTAAATATTTCATTAAACGGTTATACACAAGTCTTTCTAGTAATTTTGAAAATATAGGTAATATTGATACAGGCCTTTAATTGCTAAATAGTGATGCGTCTTTGGCTTTATACAGAGGAGTGACACATGTGATTTTCAGCATTGATGGAAACATTTCCTCTGTAAGAGAGAGATTGCAAATCTGGCTTAATGGTAATACAATTCCTGCCCTGCGTGATTTGAAAAGTCGCCATTTAAACATATCAATACCTGCACGTTTTCCTAGCTTAAAATTAGTCATTACTTAAATGGTTTCTTCATGATTTGTAGGGCTTACGAATAGTGAGGTCATATACCTATCATTCAGGTATCGGCCAAAAGTTGCGCTTGATTTGATTGTATTAGCTAATGTTGAACCTATGTCTATACAATAATCATTGCATTTATTTGCAATCTCCTTTTCATTTGTTATTAATTTATCATTGTACATAGATTGTGTGTTTGTCCTATTTTTATTTAGAATTGTCTTGATTACTTTTCATTTGCCATGTATGTCACTTTCTAATTCCTCTAACTTTTTGTAAAAGTAATTTCTTTTAGAGCTTCTGATTATTTGATTGGGTTTATTTCCATATTGTTTGTATTTTTATTGGTTGTTGCTAGTTTGACATTTTAAAAATTGAAGATACAGCTTATGTTTCTTATGACATGCTGATAGAATTCCATGTATAAGCCATGGTCTTGTTGGATTTTTCTTATATCGTGTTATTTGTTTAAAAGGAAAACATTGTTCAAAGATGTGTGTACAAGTGCTATTAAATGCATTGTAGGCATCTTCACAAGAACATTGTGACACTAATTCATCCCAATTATGTTCCATAATTTTGAGTTTAAACGCACCCATGTTGGAGCTACTAAAATCGCTGCAATTAATAATTTCACTTTTTGTGATTTTAATATTAGCAAATGTTTTTAATTCTAGAAGAAAAACAGGGAAATGATCAGAGACATCAGACACAAAAGTGCCCGATCTACTACATTCTGAGAAGATGTTGTTGGTAAAAATGTTGTCAATTAGTGTTGCAATAAATTCCGTTATTCTTGTTGGATTTTGTTATTGTTGGTATGAAGGAATAAGAGTTTAACAAGTTAGTAAAGCTCTGGGTATGCATTGATTTAATTTTTTCGCGCCATAACATTTTATTTAGAGAATTGCATACACTTGTGTATATATCAGTTGAAAGATGGATTCGCAACCGCGTACATCTAATGTAACACTACATCGGAGTAGAAGAGGTCTGAAGATTAAACAGTCGGAGCATTCTCTTTATATAGATTCTATTCCACCAAAAGGTAAGACCGTTATTTCCTAGAATAAATTAAAAGTGCTCCTCTTGCTAAATGAACATAACTTTATATTGAGGCTAGGGCATTATACCATTAGTTTGTGCACCCTTATATAGAAACCTTTAGTATGCATACATTAATTTTACAAGACAGAATAACGAATAGTGAAAATAGATAGAAATTTGTCATAACCTTGCAAGGCATGAGTGGAGTAGCTTCTAAAAGGTGTCGGGGCAGTTTGTCCAGTTCTCAGTTACCACCTCAATATCAGGGTCAGAGCAGAAGCTGACTACTGTTCGTTGTCACGATTGTTATGCATTTGTCCTTGTTAAAGGTGCATATTCATATCAGAATACTTGCAAATAAAAATATATAAATTGTATACTTTTGAAGGCTTATGCTGTGGGCATATATGTAATGAAACGAAATATTACATATTAACATGCGATGATTTCATTATGTATAAATTATTAAAATGTTCTTAAGTTAGGAAATTGAATTGGGGGCTCGTGCCTCTAATTCAATTTCATAATTAAGATAATTTTATTAATGTATACAGAAGGAAATCATCACATGTTAAGATCTAATTCGTTTTATTGCATCTATGTCCACGATTTCAGCCTCTAAACCTACAGAATCTAAAAGAAATTGTTTTCAGGCATTCTGGTGTGAATATGTATCTTTAAATGTATGATTATGGCAGATATGTCTGTTGAGTGGTGTTGATATATTGTGACATCCCACCCCCGCGAAAGCGGCTAACTTTGGTTTATTTATGTTAATATTATATATATATATATATATATATATATATATATATATATATATATATATATATATATATATATATATATATATATATATATATATATATATATATATATATATATATATATATATACACCTGTGCAAAAGTTAAGCACCAGCAAAAACAATAGAACGTAGAAACATGATGGTACAACTAGGCTGCCATACTTTTTGTCCCCGCGTTAGCTGACATAATTCCAAGTACGAAATGCACATGCATGCATGACTTCACGCCGCTTGATGTCCGTGCGTGGCGGGAAACAGCACACGTGTTCAGTTATGTAAAAGTCCAGTTTGAGGTGTAGAACATTACATACAGATTTAGGCGACAAGATTAGGAATTTTGTGTTCATGACCGTGGTTTATTTGTACAGAGAGAATTAGCTCTTGATTGTGAACTGCTATGGCAAGACGAAGGTTAAGTGATCGTGTGAAATGGCAAATCATAGGCATGCATACCACTGGTATGTCATGCAGAGAGATTGGCAGACAGCTGAACATTAACCATACTGTAATCAGTCGTTTGATTGCAAAACATGGGCAAACTAACGAGGTGAAGGACAGGCCTAGATCTGGAAGACCGAAGAAAACTACTGCCCTAGTACGCCTTGTTAGGAGATCTCCATTCACCAACAGCAGAGTGCTCAGCCAGCAATGGGAAACGCGCAATAGAGTGTCAATGTCTACCGTCAAAAGGAGACTGTATGCTGCTGGCATGAAAGCTAGGAGACCTGTCAGACGTCCTCTCCTCACTGCACACCACAAAGAGGAGCGTCTGAGGTGGTGCAACGAAAGAAGACACTGGAACATGAGATCCTGGAGATGGGTACACTGGTCCGATGAAAGTCGGTTCCTGCTTCATGCCACAGATGGTCGAACTCGTGTATGGAGGTCCAGACGCACGGCGTACGACCAACGTAACATCATGGAAGAAGTTCCATTTGGTGGAGGTTCCGTTATGATATGGGGGTGCATCTCATTTGATTGTAAGCTGGATCTGTTGACTGTACCTGGAACACTAAATGGACAAAGATATCAAGATTCCATACTGGATAGAGTTGTGGTCCCTCATTTTGTAAATCATGCACCTGGAACCCACCCTATATTCATGGATGACAACGCCCGACCACATCGTGCTAGAGCTGTGCATGAATACCTCCGCCAGAATGCCATCGAAACCATACCATGGCCAGCAAGGAGCCCTGACATGAACCCTATTGAGCATATCTGGGACATTCTGGGAAACATGGTGAGAAGGAGGGATCCTCCTGTGCAGAACCTACAGGAATTAACAGACGCACTCCATCTTGAATGGCAACGAATACCACAATGGCGTATCAGTCGGTTGGTGACCAGCATGAGACGTCGTGTCCAGGCAGTCATCCAGGCACAAGGTGGATATACCCGGTATTAATAATGACAGTCTCAAACTCGTGCACAGATGTTAAACTTCGTTTTCAGACACCATTAATGACAATCTAGCCACGTGTGTCAACTGTAGGGCAATAGTTGTCAGTTGTGTCAACGTAACCATATTCAGGCCTCGTTTTCAAGTTCAAACAAAAACATACAGTGTTTCCCCACCATCATAATCAGCATTCCTCTAGTTGCATTATTACCTCTTGCACTAAGATGGATGGGTACATAAATGTTTATGCTATTGCTTTCTTCATAGCACATGAATATACCCTCGCATGTGCGTAAAAATAGGGTGGTGCTTAACTTTTGCACAGGTGTATATATATATATATATATATATGTATATATATATATATATATATATATATATATATATATATATATATATATATATATATATATATATATATATATATATATATATATATATATATATATATATATATATTTATATATCTATATATATAAATATATATATATATATATATATATATATATATATATATATATATATATATATATATATATATATATATATATATATATATATATATATATATATATATATATATATATATATATATATATATATATATATATATATATATATATGATGGTCTGCGGAGAACGCGTTGCCGAAGAATAAATGGAGACATTGTTTGCTAACCTCTTGTACGCGAAAGGCTAAAATACCAAAATCATTTACGAGTTAATAAGTATTCTGTTAAATATTTTGAAACTAATTCAACTGTTACCGCCTATATCCTGGCAAGTTAGTTGCTTGGTTGTTGGTTGAAACAGGTTCATGACATTATTGACCAATGAGGCAGGTGTTAATACAGACATAATTGACTAATGGATCAAGCACCCTTGGTCAATGTGTCAAGAGTAAATGATGCCATGAACAAATGTGTCCTTGGTATTATTGACATATTAGCCAATCATCCCTGACACCAATGGCCAAGAAACCAAGTATGATTTGCACTATGGACCAATAGGACAAGCAACGGTTGCCAATGAGGAGAGCATAACTGATGTTAATGATCAATGAGTCAAGGGTCACGGAAAAACAAATGGGCCGGAAATATGACAATGTGTTCGCAGGAACACCAGCCTGACATTATTGGCCACCTGGGAAACCTCCATTGGCTCATGGGACACACATATTGGTGATGAAATGCAATAATATTGGCGTCCAACGTATTGAACCATGAAAAAGTACCATTGATTAAATTTAATGGGGCAGCCATATTTGACAACACTGGCAAATGGTTCAAGTATATCAACAGATTTACATGTACATTGTACCAGTAGTACAATTGCTAGAGTAAAATATCTGGATGAGGAAAGGCAAGAATATTGATATCCTTGACATTATTGATTTATTGACCAACGTGACAGCTACCATTGGTCAATGGGGCAGTTATCCCTAACAAATTGTTCAAGTGTACCAACACATGCCATTTACCAAGATGAGCAATGGGCTACATATGATTGTCCTTGAGGTCGCTGTTCATGCTCTAATTGTTTGAGCCTGACATGTTACCGACTAAACCTGGCTCTTCCTGTTCAATAGGGTAGGTTTAAAGTGGTTAGGGACAATTTCTCCGCAAGAGACGCATAGTGTACGGCTCTTTTCCGGTTGTTGTGGGTAATGTGGCCCCACACACCGGCAACGTTGTGTAAAATTGGCCAAGCGACCTATAGGGCCTCTTATATATAGCAAGTTATTGTCTCTTTCCGCACATCCACCAGCCTCATGGCTTATTAATTGTTTGGATTCCCAATCGACACGTTGACCAGATCCGACCCTGGGAAACTATCGGAGGTTTCCGAGCAGTGATAGTTAAAGTTACGATTTACATACATGCCCCTTTGTGTCTTGGGATACTTATTATAGATATATATATATATATATATATGTGTGTGTGTGTGTGTGTGTGTGTGTGTGTGTGTGTGTGTGTGTGTGTGTGTGTGTGTGTGTGTGTGTGTGTGTGTGTGTGTGTGTGTGTGTTTGTGTGTGTGTGTGTGTGTGTGTGTGTGTGTGTGTGTGTGTGTGGGTGGGTGGGTGGGTGGGTGGGTGGGTGGGTGGGTGGGTGGGTGGGTGTTAGTACCGGCCTGCAGTGCACATTTGGGCATACTGGAAAATAATCCTAACGACAGGTTAAAATGTTAGCTCGGTAGCACACGGTGATGGACGAGAGGCGGATGTCCATACAATTCGTTGCAGTGTCTGTATGTAGCGTTGGAGCTGGTCACGCCCCCATGGGAAGGATGCTTGCGATGGATATCCATCTCTCCACCCGCACCATAAAGACATGTCAGTATTTTAAATTACGTATGTGAACTGTGAAACACGTCTGGTGATGCTATATGTGGTTGTGGAACTGGGTGACCGGATCCTTATTTGATTCGGGGCTTTGTTCCGTGACATGTACGCATGCTCTCCTTGGTGGTAGATGCTATGCGGGGCGACCTATGGGAAGCTGAGCATCTACGCCTAACGGATAACCATATCTAAAGTTAGGTAGTAATCCATGCCACTTGCGGCCAAAGCTTGTTTTCGTTACTAACACCAAAATAGTAGGTTAGTATGTAGGAGAAGGCCCGCATAAAGAAAGCGGCAACTACCAATGCAGCAACTTTGGAACTACATAAGACGGTGACCTGGGAATTCTATGGAAATTGTTTGTCCCATCTTCGCGTAAACTAGCGTGTAACACCTTAAAAGTAGCTTCACTAGGATTTTCAGCACTTAGCATTTTCTGTTGATCAAAAGAGTTGCCCTTTTTGCCAGCTCTTTTCCTCTGCTTCGGCATTGAAGGCATTTTCCTGTGATGGAGGAGGTACTGTTGGTGCTGTTCGTGTTGGTGCTGCCGACGTCGTGGTGACTGGTGCGGTGATGTTGAGGTGTGGTGGCTGTGTTGCGGATTCTGCTGGTCTTACATAGAGCGGAAAGTCAGGTTGTCAGCGTTTAGTACATTTGGTCTTTGCCATTTCTCCCATTGGGAGCACTGTAACTGGAAGTCTCATTTCAGAATGACAAGCGAGAATTTCTACATCTTCACTTTGTTCACTGGGGTTTAATGTTACTACTACCACACGATGCTTTTCATTTAAAGCATGTGTTACACTGTACCGCATAGCTGAATACAAGTACTTGCAGTCCGCACAAAATGCGCATTGTAATAAATGGTTGTGATTGACATGAAGCGTCAAGTTCGAATTACGGGAGAACGCACACTTACAAGGCTGTCCGTTAGGCTGTAATGTTGTACACGGATACTTCTTCCCGAGATGAGCTGGTGCTGACTCCTCCGAGATGTCGGACAAGGCGAGATCTTCCACAAGCGGCATCTTATTTCCGCATAACAGTAAATATGTGGAACCGCTTAGCCTATCCTAAATGTCGTACCTATTCCTACCTTTTTCTGGCCAAATATAATAGTAATAAAATAATAATAAGAACAGCAGAATTTGGTTTGCGACACGAAAGTAGCCTAATGCTCGATCTTCCCTTGTGTCGAGCTTGACAGGAAGATGCAATTTCAGTTTGCGCTTTCCTCTTTTTATAATTTTTGGTGACATCACAGGAGGGTGGATGACCACATGCGAAAGTTGCAGGGTGAGGAGAGCGGATGACCATGCCCAAAGGTTTTAGGGTGAGTCGCTCACGCCCTATATGGAAAGGTTTAATATTAACGTTCCCGGAGTCGGATGATATATTTCTTCTGTGGAAAGCAAGTAAGTATAAAATTAAAAAGAAAGGATAGTCGCTTTCATCCCCATTCAGCGGAAAATCGAGTCTCCAATCAACGTTAAAATCCGGAACTACTTATTCCCATAGAAGCTCACCTTTTAATTAGCGTGAAGCGGTTTTTCAGATTAGATGCTTATAAACTCGCCTGTTCAGATTTCAAGCTGGAAAGCCCTATGGGGTGTGGGAGAGCGCAATGACGTCAGCGGCCTTGGCCCCGACTCACCACCTCTCGCCTCCTACATTATGCTGTGGTAGATACGCGTTGGGCGGTTCTTTTATTTATAGCCTTTGATCCAATTTACTGGAAATGTAAAGTGCTGATCACGTGGTTCTTGTTTTGAAAGCACGTGGTTGATCGGAACGTAGGCAATATTTATGTAATGGCGGAGTGTTGATACTGCTGATTATTCGTAGTTGATGTGAAAACGGGAATACATGCTTTTAATTCAATTCTGCAGAAGAGCGTCCCTATCATGCGCGCGATGCGTCGCCTCTTGTCTGTAATAAGTGTACTCCAGCCCATGTTGATCTTGCGGCTGGAATATGTAGGTAAGATAATATTTGAAATTCTCCATGATGTTATATTGTCGAAGTTTTGATGATGCTTCTCCAGTCCACGCGGTAATGATTTGTATACGCTGTAGAACAGTCGTGTTCTTAATCAAAATTAGGACAGTATAGCTGACTGTAATCATTGTCTGGTCTAAAAAGCTTGTCTTGCGGAAATTAAGTGTACTAATTCTGCGAAGCTGGACCGTGTTTTCAGGGTGGGTGAACTGCTGAGCATCCTCCTTTATGGGTAGGACTAGTCCCATCCTCACATAGACCAAACTTAATTTATTACAATACAGCGCGAAAAATGCGTCCGTCAGTTTTACAATTACAATACCGTCGTATGGAGATTGTGACTACAGTTATCCTGAGTGTCTGTGTTTCTCTCGTGTTGATGAATTTCATTGATACCCGTGGCTGCTTATCTGTGGATGATTCTTGCTCTGTTGTGAAGTGTGGGGGTGGGGGGTGGGGTGGGGTGGTAGCTGCTTGTGCGGTGTCAACTTTATTGGACATGATGTTACTTTAGAGCACGGATGGCCAAGAAGGGTGCTGTCGTGACTTGAATCAATCCATTATCGAATTCACGTTTGGTGGCAAAATCCTGCATGTTACGGACGACAGACTGTGGGCATCTGTTATTACATGTGATTGACGTATGGTAGTTTTAGCTGTTTCCGTACGACGTTTCCTGGGGGTGGGGGTGTGGTGGGGGAGTGGGGAAATCCCCCGTAGTACGTACTGTAGATGGCTGTGGTGCTACTCCCTCTTTCCTTATGATCAGGTTTTAAGTAAACCGGATACGGTGTTTGCTGAAAATGTTGACTCGTGTTGATGATGGTGGTGATCTGTTGTAGGGAAGTCGGGGATGCTGTGTGATGCTGTCGTAATGCGGATTGGGCATATCCAGGTTTCCAAGCTGGGGAATGCCGAGTCTGTTGCTATTGCGGAAAAGGTCGGGTTGGGGAAAGAGATGAGCTTCCCGCAGCTGTGCAGAAGGGAATGTTGCAGAAAAAAAATGTTCCTAACACTTTTCAATTTACAAAACGCTAGGTGATTGCTTAACAATGTTGTTGATGATGTTGAATGTTCCCGCTATGTTCTCTCTATAACCGTGTTCACGCAATGATGAATTGACGTACCCAACCTTGCAGGCAAGTGTGTTCTGTATGTTCCTGGCTTTCTGTGTCTTGTGTGATGCTCTGACTGCTCACGGGGGGGGGGGGGGCCTGGTATGGCGGTTGTGGTAAGGGATGCCCTTTGGATGGAGAGGGTCATCTCCCGTTACACGATGGTTGGTACTCTGTCATAGTTTTTAAGAACCGGGAAAATTCGAGCCGAGAGTCTGCTGAACAGGCTGCTTCCCTGCCCACCGCCAATGGTGGGGTGGGGGTGTATGTGGGTGGGGGCGGGTGTTGGTTTCTGTGGTGCGGTATGCCACCTCCTCTGTAGCAGCAGACTCTCTCATATCTGAAGATTGACAGTCAACAGACGACGACTGGAGTGTGAAATGGAGAGGGCCGATGATGTCCGAACTTGTTGCATAGACTAGAGATGCGAGTTGGAGTGGGGGTATTGGTACTATAGGATGGGGTGCACCTTGGCATGGGATTGGTCTCGCGCTTTGCGGCTGTGGAGAGGTACACCAAGTTGTGCGGTTTTGCTGTTCTTCAAACAAGCCAAGGCCTCATCAAGCCTCTTCACTTCCATGCTATTTATTACATGTTCCACTCCACAAGAAGCATGGCCCGGGGAAGCCTCAGCTTCTGCTTGTGGTAACTCTATAATTGGGGTAATAGCATTGGTGGGAATGGGAAGAGGTCGGCGGAACACCTCTTCCGTCCTTCCCCTTTGACAGTACACACGAGAAAGTCTTCAGATACGACTTCCCATATCTTATAGACCTGCTCTGAGGAGGTAGAGGGCGAGTACGTATCTCGCCATCGTCCTTAGCGTTAGTCATATGTTCACCGGACTCCTGGCTTGGTAGGAGAGGGGTCGAACCGGCACCGCAGTGGTGCTCGGAACCAACGTCGCGAATACTTGTTTCCATAGAGACATATGTCTGGGTACCAGTGCCACTTGGAATGCCCAGCTAGGAGGAACATTTTCTTCTGGGTAAATTGACTGGATACCAGTCTCTAAATTGACTGGATACCGGTCGTCATATCTAAAAATATAGTGGGCGTGATCTCGCAAATTTTCTGAGTGCGAAAGTTGCACTTATATGCATGCGCTTGAATCAAGAGGAACTGATCCTCATCCTCTACTCCCCACTGCTGCCATAACATCAGTGCTGTTGCTGCATTGTAGGACCCATGTGCCTGGATGCTCCCGCATACCTGTACGTGTCTGTCATGGCAAAGTACATGTTGATGAGTTATATATGGTACAGTGCATCTTAGAAATAACTGTAACATGTTTCCAAAACAAAAACAAAGGTACTGTTGAATATTTTGAACATAATTGGATTGGAAGAAATCCAATTCAATAATGTTCAAAATAGTCGATAGAACATTTTTACATCGTATTCAAAATAATCCAAATTAATGTGACTATTAGACTAACATGTTTCTGCTTTTGTTTTGTAAGCATTTTAGCTTATTTCTGAGCTGTACAGCGTATGAATAGGTGTAGAAATGAGTTATTTTCTGTTTCACAGGTTTTGTGCGTAGAAATGTAGGAACCACAAGAATACAACAGAATCAGAAATCCAGAAGCTTAGTGGGGAATGGCTTCAAGACGGCTAGAATCGTTTGGTGCCTGAAGACGTTGTACTAAATTCATTCACGAACAACATATATGCGTATAATTGTAAGAACTTTTAGATGTATTCTACTATAGCAATTTCATTAACAAGTACACATTAAAAGGTCTTATTTAATAATTACAATTTTATTTGAATCTTCTGTTGCTTTCATTAGCCATCCGTCAGCCTTTCTTATTCGCTAGGGTTAAACCTGTAAAACCCAATTATAAATACAAATAACTTTTGTTTTCTCCACTCAATCGTATTCACCTGTATACTGATGAGGAGTCTCTGTATGGCTGTAGATCCCTAGTCGATTGCCATTCATCGTGATATCACCATAATGCTTGGAATTAAGATTGCTAGCTCAGTGATCGTATGGCATGGCAACCATCCATCGTTGACCCATTGTCCACCCATCATCCATCCGTTCATCCATCTGTTGTGTGCATGCCCTTTGTCAGCTTTTGCTGCTTTAAAAGGCCTCTACTCATTTATCACTTAGTGGATTTCAACCTATCAGAAATTTGATTGGTCAAGTTTTTTACAGCAGCCATAATGGATTTTTAATATTTTGATTGCATAACTAACATATGAAACTCCTGACATGATACCTCTATCCTAAGTTACATTGTAACCACCTTATCCTAGCTAGGCAGCCTAACCAAAATGATATCATCCATTTGTCATGAGTGTAATATTGGCTCGCTTGAGCAAAAGCATCCTTGAAATAAGGTAACCTTAACACAAGACATCAGCACACCAAATGATCAGATTTCAGCATATTGGAATGAGACAATAACTTCAAGAGAGAAATTGAAGATCGATGGCCTTTGAACTTTTCTTTCTCTGTCCACTCTTTGATACTGAAATATCCACTGCTTGTCCATATTGATCATTACATACATGTAGGTGCATTACCTTATATAAAGAAAGTGGCATCCGTCCATCCAATATTGCTTTCATTACGATTCACCTGGCAGATTAACCTAGACAAATCTAACATTGAAATCTCAAGTCTGACATTTATCTCACCAAAGGAAAGTGTGAACACATTGTTATAAATATAATAAACAGATATATTTTAATTTTAGGTTATTTCAAGGCAATCATAGATGATTCTTGTTGACTAATTTGAAAGTAATTTGAGTGGAAGCTGTTGCTGCATTGCTCAGATAACCTTTAAAGTATTCAACAACTATTGTATGATTGCTTTCAAGCTTGGCTCCTGCGTTGTCAAGGTTAATATGTTCAATGTCAATACATAGAACAAGACTGTAAGTAGAGAACCAATATCTGCTGCAGACCATGTTTGTCTGCCAATGGGCATTGCGGGTAAATGCTTCCCACAAAGTCTTGTAGCTTAGGGATCTTAACAATGTTGGCTCTCTGTTGGTGGGCCAATGTAACTTTGCTCGTTGGCTCAATGTTGGCCCTATGTTGGCTCGACGAACAAAACTACGTTGGAGTGCAACTTGTGCTTGCTATCTGGGAACATTCTGTTGAATATTTTGTCAGCAACAGCACCCAGTCAAATTAGTTTCAAAATATTCAACAACTTACCTGTATAGTATTCTGGAAATTGAGAGCTAGGGTGATCGGGGATCGATTGATCCCAACCTGGTTTTAGCGTGGTCGGAGATTAACTAGGGATGGGCAGGGCATAGCTAAATCTTGAAAGTTCCATTGGAGTCCCGAGCAAACCCAGTGACACATTTGAGCGGGTCCCGATCGGGCAGCCCAATTGGGTCCAGATTTGGCAGCCCAATAGGTCCTACCAATTTATTGAGCCCAATAGGGACCCTCTCCTAGCCCAATTGGGGTCCCCACTCATAATCTGAGTGGGGCCCACACAATAGCCCACATTTGGGCTATCCCAATCAGGTCTCACACTAAACCCAGTGACACTTTTGAGCGGGCCCCAATCAGGTAACCCAATCAGGGCCCACTCGGTAGCCCAATCGGGGCCCGATCAGGGCCTGATCAGGTCCCACTAACGAATGTTGGCTGGGTATATGTTGTCCTCATTTGCCTTCTGCACATGAAGGTCCACGATTAGTTATTCACGATCACAACTATGTGTGTAAAGAGTGTGTCGACAGTTTGGCTTCATTCTTAGTGCTGTCTATGGCTTAGATGATAGAACCTACACCTATACATCATACATACAATTGTATACATTGAGCTGGGTGGTGTATTAAACATGGCTACTATGTCATCAACAGAGAATTAGATTTAAAGATGTTCGTGTTAGGCAGTGTATGAATTGCGTTTCCTCATGATGACATAAGACTGCATTTCATAACGCGTGTAATTAAAATTCTGTCATAATATGTTGATGCGTTTTATTAAGTATAGTGATCCATGTGCTAAGCTGACACATCAGGGAATCAAATTTAAAAGAAGTCCTCGTTTAGATAAGCTGTGCAAATGCTTGTAGTCTGTCCTGAACGTGTCACAATGTATTCAGACAATGTATGTCCTCATTTGCCATTTACACCCACACACACACACGCACGCATGCCCCCGATTAGTTATTCGTAATCCCAACTATGTGTGTAAAGAGCGTGTCCACGGTTTGGCTTAAAACAGTCTATTTCATAAAAAGTGGGATTTATTAGGATACAGCATAAATTGAGATGGGGGTGTGTGGTTTTCAAATACACATTAACACAGTTATCTACATGATCATTCTGAAGTGCCCTCAATTGGTTACAATATACTCACACATTGGATGTTGTCCTCGTTTGCCTTCTACACATGCAGGTCCACTATTATTTATTCATAATCACATGTACTGTATGTATGTAAATAGTGTGTCAACAGTTTGGCTTCTGGCTTAATGATGTCTATGTCTTAGAAGATAGAACTTACAACTAGGCATCAACCATACAATTCGATACATTGAGATGCGTGGTCTGTGGTATATTAAACATGGCATTGCCAGGGAACACGATTCAAAGATTGAGTGTTTATCAATGTATAAATAGCGTGTCCACAATTATTTCAACATAATACTGCAATTCATCACGTCTAATTATACTTTGTTATACTATCTTGATGAGTGTTATTAAGCACAGTGCCCCACCTGCTTAACTGACATGTCAGGGAAAATCAACTTTAAGAGAAGTCTTCGTTTATATGTATGTAGTGTGTCCTCGATGTGCATCAATGTGTTCAGACAATGTATGTCTTCATTTGCCATTTACACACATGCCCCCAATTAGTTATTCGTAATCCCAAGTATGTGTGTAAAAAGCATGTCCACAGTTTGGCTTAAGACAGTCTACTTCCTAAAAAGCGAGATTTACAAGGATACAGCATAAATTCAGATGTTGCCTGTCAATCATGTGATAGGACAGAAACGATTGCGGGGAACTGTTTAAGATGAGTATAAACGTGTGTCCTCCGTTGTGTCCATTTCATAAAAGTAAAGATTTTCAATCTGTCATATGTTGAGACGACTATTATATGGCAGATCACTTACATGCTAAAAGGATTTTGCATTTGGGGGTGGGTGGGGTGTGTCCACAGCAAGTCCTCGAATGACACTATACACCCGAGTGTGTGTGTGTGTGTGCGTGCGTGCGTGCGTGCGTGCGTGCGTGCGTGCGTGCGTGCGTGCGTGCGTGCTTGTGCGCGTGTGTGGTGCGTGTGTGCGTGCGTGTGTCTGTGTCTGTGTGTGTGTGTGTGTGTGTGTGTGTGTGTGTGCGTGTGCGTGTGCGTGTGCGTGTGCGTGTGCGTGTGCGTGTGCGTATGTGTGTGTGTGTGTGTGTGTGTGTGTGTGTGTGTGTGTGTGTGTGTGTGTGTGTGTGTGTGTGTGTGTGTGTGTGTGTAATGTGTGTGTGTAATTGCATTAATTGCATTCAAACATTAGGACCACTTAGGCTTACATCATGGTACACACGCACAGTCGCCAGTTGTGGGCCATCACCCTTCCTTATTAGATCGAGTTTTTAAACAAATAAGGGACGGGTCAGCCACAACACATACATATATTAGTTGGGTTGTTGGGGTGGGGTGGAGTGGGGGCGGGGGTGGTGGTGGGGGTGCCTGATGCTGTTGTGTGGACAGTAGTGTGATCGTGTGTTGGAAATCGTTTAGTACACTCAGGGAATATATTTCTCTGGATGGGAATTCTACAGCTCTATGTATGTATGTATGATGATGATGTCCTCAAGCAAACATAACTCGGTACACTCAGATAAAGAAAGGACCAGAGGAAGTTAAAGATTATGTCTGAGGACAGGGTGTCAAAAGCGAAGACGGTCTGATTGCAGATTACCTTCCTTTTACATACATATTTAAAGCAACGCGCTGCCAGACGTCGATTGGGCGCACAACCATATAATCGAAACCGGTCTAAAGACATCCTTCATTAAGATGGAGACCGCGTAACGTGTTAGATAACCGGTCACGCCATTCATACTGACTGTTAAAAAATAACTTCTTGCTCTTCAAATGAGCATTTCCTATTATAAAGTTTTAACTTGAGGCTGAAATGGTTAATAAATGGTTTACTCTACACACTATATGAACCAACTTCATACTGTCCTCACCCCTAACCCCCAGAATCGCGCTGTGTCAGTTACCTTTACTGTCGTTTTGTTATTTTTTTATGGTCAGCAAATTGAATGCACCTCTCACGGATCGTATGCGCTCTAAATGGGGGTGCCCTAGCCAACCAGAAATAATTGTGACCTTTTACCTTACATATTCCACCTTGATAATGTCAAAATTATTATCGCGTACGTGCTTGGTCCGAATACTATTTTGTCAAGTAGGTTGCGGGTGGACTGAATTGTCGCGCTGCACGCGCCGCACGCGCTCGGTCTGAATGGGCACCGATTTTTTATTAAGGTGTTTTTGAGGATCATGTGATTTTGAGTGTTGGTCTTTTTCCACTCTCATTGTGCGCTTTGTCAAGTGTAGGTGGTGTCAGCAAAATGAGCAAATCATGTTTAAAAAAAGAAAGAGAGTATTTAGCACTGCATCTGCAACTTTTAACGTCTTAATGGCTTAATTTTATCAAGGAAATTAAAGGTGCATATTCACAGCAAATGGCTGAAAATAAAATCGTTAAAATTGTAGACTTTTAGAGGCGTAAATCGTGTGCCTAGATGTAATGAAACGAAACAAATCTTAACATATGATAGTTTTATTCTGTGTAAATTATGATACTTTTAGTTGTGAATTTGAAATAGGGACTCGTGTCTCTAATTACATTTTTGCACCTTAAAAAAATTATATTAATTTATACTTGACGAAATCATATGTTAAGATTTATTTCGTTTCTTTACATCTAAGCCCACAGTTTAAGCCTCCAAAACTATACAATTTTATTTTCAAGCATTCTGCTGTGAATAAACACCTTTAAAATTATACAAAGCCAAGTACAGCGTGTGGTGGGCTTATATATAGACGTACGCGTTCAGCGTTGCAGATCATCACTAGGGGAGGGATGCTTATAATACTATCACATGACAGCACCGAGTTATACATTTTGATATAAATATATTTTGAATTGTAAGCTCAACTAAACAGCTGAATGATAATTAACCCTTCACATGTCGCATGACCAACGGAGGTATCTTAAGGCAATAGAAAAATCTTTTACAAGTGAGGAATGTTTTATTTTTTAACATTACCCCCCCCCCCACCCCCCCACCCCCCCCCGTTAAAGTTGCATATATTCACACTAAAATAAATGTATTAAAATTGTAGACCTTTAGAGGATTAAAGTGTGTGCCTATATGAATGAAACAAGATAAATATACGGTGATTTCATATAATTTGTTTAGGTTGCGAAATTGAATTACAGACACGAGTACATATTTCAGCTTCAGAAATAAAAATAATTATATTAATTTATACGGAAGGAAATCATCAAATGTTAAGGTGCACATTCACACCAAAATGGTCTAAGATAACATTTACAAACGGGCCAAATTGGTTATCCGTTACATCCACAATTGTAAGCCTATATACATCTCATTGATGATGTCCATACAATGGACCTGTACAGTTTTAGATATGTCCCGCCCATCTCTAGCTAAGCTTCACCCACACCTCGCTCGTGTTGGAATCGACAGATCCCTGAACTCCATGACTATCAGTTTCCAGAAAACTATACAGGTAAATTGTTAAATATTCTGAAACTAATGTGACTGTGTGCTGTTGCTCGGGCAGCAATAGCGCCAAGACAAATTAATTTCAAAATAGTCAACAGAGTGTGTATTAAATGGTAAAGACAATTCATACAACGTGTCGGACTATTAAGCTTTAAAGCCTGACTTAAAATTAATCGGGGTCTCAAAACTACATAAGAATCCCATACCTCTTTAATGCTTCTGTTGTCATGGCGGCGTATCCGCTATATAGTTGAAATATATAGTGCCTACCATTTTCATGGCACCACTCTTCTTGCGGTGTCTTTTTATACCACCAAAAGATAGTGAATGTCAATTTGCAGGCCAAGAGAATACTATTTTCAAATTCTTTGAACAGGTACCACTTGAATGGCCGTCAAGTGCATGTTCCTCACTGGGTTCGCAGTTCGCACCGGGCATCTACATCCTAGAAAGTCATGGAATTTGAAAATCTTAATTCCAGGCCTTGAAATCTCGTGGAAATTAAGAATTTTGATCAGAGTCATGAAAAAGTCATGGAAAATGATAATCTTGCTAAATAAAAAAATTCGAATGGCATTCAATTCCACCATATGGCGACAGCTTATCAAAACAATGCGTCACAACGTGATATTCCCTCACATTGACTCCAAACCTTTCTCAACTCAGTACATAGAAATATATGATAACGGCCCGCTATTCATTTTGGAAACTTTTGCGGTAATCCATTGTAGACAACTTTCAGCATTATTTAAAAAAAAATCTACACACATCTTTCTTGTTCTGACCGTGTAGTTACTAGCCTTTAAAAACAGCAAGATAATGGTTAAAGCCAGGTTATTTTAATATTCCGGCTTCCATGAAACCTTTCACCCTTTTGTATAGAACACCTTAAATCTAAATTTAGATGTTTTCAAAACAAGATACATTTTCTGTTTCTGTTTTATAACTATATTAACTTATTTGTGAGCTGTACTTGTAATAAACTTAGAAGCAGACGACACGCTGCTATAGAACATCTCCAAAATATCTTACCATATTTTCTAAGCAAAACAGAATTTCCCTTTCAAAGAGAAATTCTTTTTTGGATACATACTAATTTATTTATGAGATGTACTGTGCCGTCCCTGGCACGCCGCCAAGACCTCCGTTCTTGGTAATATAGGCATAAAAGTACCAGTATAAACTATACTATGTTATTGGGGTATCAGGTTAAAGTTGCCAGCCTACCTACCGTGTATAATTTAGAATGATTGCATACTACTCTACTTAGATCAAGTGAATTTCTATCTTGCTGTACAATATTTTGAAACTATTTTGACTGGAACCTGTTGCTGGCAGTCAGATTAGTTACACAATATGATATCCAATGGAATATTCCATTCGTGCAGTAGGCTTAAGCCTTTAACGTGCACTGAGACACGAAATGATAAGCTCTTTATGATGTAACGAATATGCATATTCTGTAACTAATTTGACTGGTAGCAACAGGTTCCAGTCAAAATAGATTTTAAAATACTCAACAGCAAGATATAAATTCATTTATCTAGCAAGGTAGTGGTACATTTATTTCCACCTTAGCCTGGCCAATGATTCCAATGAAAATTTAAAAAAAACCTTGTCAAACGCTTATTATTAGCTCACTTGGCTTATGCCAAGGTGTCCTTCTGTCGTCTGCCCGTCAACCGTTGCTTTTTGATTCGTCAATTTTTTGCATTAAATTCTATTTAACCTAGATTCTATTAACAACATTTCTGGAAATTGTCAAATTGCTTCTTACCATTTTGACCTATTTCAACGAAGTTAGGCCTAACGGATCCTATGTTCATAGGCTCTAAAACATTCATTCCGAATTTGTATTCGTCAATTATTTTGGGTGAAAATCTGATTTTATTAAAAATGTATTGGAAATTTCCAAATGTTGACCCTTTAGTAAATTCTATATGATTCACAATATGTTGTTGAACATTTTGAAATAAATTATGACTCTTTGACCTAGACATTTATTTTGGAATTTGTTAATTATAGGCATATAATTTCAAATACTGAAAGGTGTACAAACCCTGTCCTCAGTCCCACTATCTCCTCTGAAACCGTTAGACGGAATCCAACCATATTTGCTGTGTGAGTTACCCATATATGATTGTGGAAGTACAAGACAATGTTGTATATTTGGCTCGCCCCACACCACTCACACCCCAGCCTTGGCTGAAGTTGATTGTCAAGAGGTCAGATATCATAGGAATTCAATTACAAAGTTCATTGCACAATCTTATCCAAAATGTTTGGTAGAATTAAATCGAGTTTGGTATGTGAGTTTACTGAATTATCCATATAGAGTACAAAGATGTATTTTTGTGTGCCTGCCCCAGGGTCTGGGTGGGTCGAATGATCAAATACATGTATCGTAAAAACTTACCAAGGAATTTTAATGACACCCCCCCCCCAACACACACACACACACACACACACGCGCGCGCGCGCACACACACACACACACACACACACACACACACACACACACACACACACACACACACACACACACACACACGTATTTAGTACAAAGAGAGAACCTTAACGCCAGGCATGAATTAGAGGTCCCTGCTTTCTAGGGTCTCAATCTTCATAAAATTGTGTATGAGCAGCCTCAGAGGTCTTACAAGCGTGTTCCTCACAGGAAATTGATGACAGTAAATATTTTTATAATACAGTAAACAAGGGACTTGCCTTGTATGGAATTATGTGTGTGACAGCATCAAAGGACCTCGCCATATATGGAAATTAATGTGTGAGCAAACGGAGAATCTCGCCATATATGGAGGTAGTTGTGTTAGCAAATGGAGGTCTGCCAAATAAGGAAATTATGTGTGTTATAACATTGAGAGGACATCTGTATTAGTACAATTAAAGGACCATATGCATGTCATATGTGTAAGCCCTGAAAATAGTGGGAAGGGAGCAATTGGGGGTGGGGGTAGTTCCTGGGGTTGTCCCAAGAAAGTGTTTGAAATCTAGATGTTCTCAGAATCTCAGTTAGCTTCTCTATTTTGGGAGCGAAATATTATTTTACACACTCAAAAAGTTAGAAAGCAATATCGTTGCCCGTTCCACCCACTCTTCCTCCAATGTTAGCTCAAAAGTCGATATGCAACTGCCTGCAACCCCACCCCACACCTAGATAGCCGGCTTCTTACATCTATCCATGTTTCAGATCGAGTCAGGACCATATGCCCTACTGTATGCAGTAATATGTGAAACATTCTTGAAACTACAGCTCGGACAAAGATTTTCTGTGAAAGTCAGTCAACCGTAAAAGGTATGTCACACTGATATACTTTTCATACAATGCGCACCTCCATAAGATGCATCCACATGCCAAGTTTAGTGACTATGTGAAACGTCTTGAAACTACAGCACAGACAAATATTTTCTGTAATGGTCAGTCAACAATGAAAAGCATGTCACACCAACCTACCTTTGATACACTACATACCTCCATAAGATGCATCCACCTACACAGTCTTGAAATTATGGGGTGGACAAACTTGAGAGCAACAGATGGTCGGATGGACGAACGTACCAATGTAGAAACACTTGTGCAATTTTTAAATTGTGGAGTACTCCATTGTGCCTTTTATGCGTAGCACCCTAAGACCACCTATATGTGTGGAGTTATCAGGACATAATAAGCGGGCTAAAAGCACCATAATTGTGTTGGTGAAATGGCCATTCCTACGGGGAATTTTGTTCACTATTCCGGGGTTCACTGGTCACATAATGCGGGTTTAACAGCCATATCTATGGGGAATTTTATTCTCTCATGGGAGGTTCATTGGCCATATCCTGTGGGGTTTAATACTTATGTATATGAAGAACTTTGTTCAAAACAGCTGTTTATGTGAGGTAACTCTTTTAAGCTGTGACTCTTTACCAACAGAGTTACTGGTGGATGGACCACTAGCAATACTAAAGCAGACGATGAACAGACATGCGATGTATGCTTAGAGCTCGTCAATTGTATGGTCTTGTTTATCTATACCTGAGTTACTGTGGCAAAACGTTTTATATTATAAAGAATATACTTTTTCAGGGATTTGTTGCGCATGGCAACCATCATAATTTAGTTCAGTCTTTTATTGATATTGATTGATCACTATTCTGTGATTCTAGTAGAAAACCATGCAGCTCCAATCCGTCCTTTTCATTTAACCACTATGCCTTGTCCTTAGCAAAAATCTGTGAGTCCTGTTTTCTTGAGGTCATCCCGCAGTATGCTTAACAGACTTATGCAATGGCGTCATCTCATGCCTTTGTATTTGCGGACTCACAGAATGGTGAATTCCAAGGATCTCCGTACAGGTGTTTCTTTTAGCATCCTTAGCACAATGGCCAAACACGGAAATCTTTGTCAGGCTGCTTTTACGGACCGCAGGGATTGCATAATGCATCGTTCTTGATATGCATGTACTGATACGAGCGACATTGGGCACATCCACATATGACAATTTACATAATGTATTGCTTACATGTGTGCGTGTGGGGAGGGTGGGGGATACATATATGTTTCAATTTGCAAGGTGGCTATACCATTATCGACACAAAGATAACCAGAGTGCTGTCATGTATGTGATTACTGCAATATGTAATGGGTTCCTCAGGGAGCAATAATACAGTTTTAAATATGCTAGAATTTGATAATTAATGGTCATTTTAGAAACAATTTTGGTGTATACTATGCCACAGCTTAGAGCAATACTGTTTCCATATGCACATATTAGTCCTTAGTGACAGATCACGCGCTAATGTGGCCAACGTAGCACTTGTAATTGATGACTCCAATCTGCCGCTCCAGCTTATAATAATCAATTATGCCACATGTAGGCATTGGCTGCTGCTAATCATAATTCACAAAGAATACATTGTCATGTTGCTGGGAGGTCCGTCAATTGTATGAATTATATGTCTTTGATAGTTTTACTATTTAATAAACATTCATTATTTTGACACTAATTTGACTTGGAACTATTGCAGTCATAGACAGCAACAGTTTACATGTATTGTTACTATCATAGTAATGTCGGCAAAGTTAGACCATATTCCACATCCAGCCAGTTCCAGGTCGTTATCTAGAAAAGTTCTTTCATAGTGGAAGACAGTCTAGGGGTTATAGGAACTCACAAATCCCATTATGATTGGCGAATATGTTAATGCGGGATTAATCTGAAATGTATGACCTCAAAATGAAGTCAATGACAAATATCAAATTTGGTGATGATCAGATCAAGTCTCAAGCATATTGGAAGCACTTGAATTTAAGGTAATTACATGGATCGAAATTGAATATCAGTAGATCACGGATTATAGAGTTAATGCCGCTAGAGGCTTTATAGCAACATGATAACCGTGGGTTAAGGCAATGAACTAGAATTCAAAGTTATTTAACTGATCATGGATCTAACATTCTGTGGTGCGGATCGCTTAGTATAGAAGATAAAGCTCACATGTCTCTGGTGTTTGTCAAAATTTGCTTAACGATATCGATATACTCGCTATTTACCTGAGGTGCGCTTCAACCCAAATTCTGGCAATTAAGATTCAACAGCTCTGATCTTTATTTCAAAAGATGGAACTGCTTAAACTACTTTGCCGGGGTCAGAAAATCAACCTATCTGGGAGGGAACAATTATGTTACTCAATGGTTGATGACCACATGCATCACCTCAAACTATTGACCACTGGCTTTGTGATAACAACGTTCTGTTATCAGATTTCTGTATAGACGTTTGGAATCCTATCTCAAATCAGTTTTTTTCTCAGAAAACCTCAAGATGACAGCTGCCATAAATAACTAATAAGATTTCTGCATACAATTATGATTATCTGATTAAAATTGGTCCATGGGATAATGAGTAGTAGTAGTCTTTCAAAATAATTTCCTGCACACTTTACAGGATCATAGATAACAACCAGAAATATCATAGTTCCTGCTAAGTTAGGATGAAATTGGCATAGTGGTTAATGAGTAATACTCAGCCTTCCAGAAGATTGTCAGAAAATTCTAGATGTCCGCCAGAAAAACTGATGAATCAAGTTCCTGCATAGAATTAAAGAAAGATGCTGCCCTATAGTAATTTTTTTTAAATCCATGATGGCTGCAAATGAGTCAACCAATCGTCTGCATTTGAACAAACTTGTCTTTCTATGATGCAAGGATAATTCCTGATAAATTTAGTTGAGAGCGATCAAGTGGTTTCAGAAATTGAAGGTGTTTTAAAGAAATAATGCAAAATCATAGAACAAATCTGCAATGTTTTACCGAGATCAGATTAGCCCTTGAGGCATAACATGTAAATTAAAAAACTAACATTTATCTAATTCAGGATGCACACCATTTGGATCATTATGTCAAGAAGCTCATTAAATAAAGAAATAAAGAAATGCAAGACTGTTTATATGATTATTATCATGTTTCATTATAAATAAGGTTTATTCCTATTTTCTGTGAAGTGTGAACCTAGGTAGCTGTGGTCATATCTATACTTCCTTGAGGCCAATACCCTGGTAACACTTTATAACGTGTATAACTTTGAGGCCAATGAGGAGTGATTTTCTCAATGATAGACACAGCCAGCATAGAACTGTCACATCAACCAGCTGGGTGATTGTCTCAATATTTTATCACTACAACACTGCCTCCATTTATAGGTTAAACATTATTGTTTAACCACAGCCAGCATAGAACTGTGACATCAACCAGCTAGTGATATTCTCGATATTTTATCACTACAACACAGCCTCCATTTATGGGTTAAACATTATTGTTTAAAGAACTTGAGAATTACCAAATAAGGAATTGAAAAACCCGTAAAATTAACACAATTGAAAGTAAATGCTAATTCAAATCTCTTTAATGACAGATGCAAAAATTTAGAGTTAAAATTTGCATGGATATCATAAAAGAAATGCAATTACACACCTTTGGGATAAACTAAAAATCACGGCTAAACTTTCATTGACAGCTCGCATCATTGGGGCATAAGGATACAAGTTTGTGTAAAGGAAGTCGGTCAGCCAATTTAGTCAGGAGCAATCTGGGATTGGGGCTTATTTTAAAGAAAATTTGTATTCTGGTGACAACTGTTAAATTCCTGAAAAATATATAGGGCTATACATGTAGCACAGTCTACTTGAAATGTCAATTTTTCAGGGCCTCTTGTTTCTAAAATGGCCACTGAAATCGATTTTGATCGCCAATTTGTTGAGCTTTTATTTACCTAATTTGGTATCAATTTTATTTTGTATCACCCCAAAACTCTCACCTAAACCTTCCCTGCAATTCCAACAAAAGTAATTTTCATATGTTTCGCTAATATCTAGTTTGGTTAACTGAGAATCACAATATGAAACAGACCATCGTGTAGCAAATATGTTACCCCATAGATAGCCATTTACAGAATTAAAATCGGCCATGTCGTTCTCAAGATATGTCATTAAAAGATCTCAAATGTTGCATTCAGAACCCGCAGTACATTTAGAAACATAGCATCAAAGTCTGAATAGCAAATATCTTGTTTTATAATCTTTCTACCTTTTTAAATGTACTGCGGTTCTGAATGCAACATTTCGACAATTTCCGGTAAACTTTTCATAAAATCAAACATTTTCACCCAAAAAATTGATGAATTAAAATTCTGAAGCGAAATTCTGGAGCCTACGACCATAGGGTCCTTCCAGCCAAATTTGGTTGAACTCGGCCAAGTGATTAATGAGGAGTAGTGTTTGAAAGCAAAAGTTGGCGAACAGATGAATGATGGTCGCCATGGCATAAGGAGAGTTGCAAGGTGGATCTGGCGCATCTTTGGTTTCAAAGTAAGAAAAGTTTTACCTACATGTGTCATTCACAAAAATTAACACTAGCATGTTACCACTGTTAGCCCAAGGTGAGTACAAATTGACAAGTGTTAAGTACAATTTGTGACTGACCACACCTCGGTGGCCTAGTAATAATTTAATAGCTAAAGTAAACCCTTTAATGGGCAAGTCAGTCAAAGACCTCATATGAAGTGATCTTGAGGAGTGTCTTTGCGCCGACCAAGAGAAGACTATTTTTGAAAATTTACCACTGGAATGACTGGCTAGATTACTGAACCAGTCATTACGGTGGTAAATTAAAAAAAATAGTCTTCTTGGAGTCTGGGTCCCCAAATTGACAACCAATGTATTATGAAGAATTTTTGAAAATATAACTCATTTTACGCATCCCAATATATGCATTAATTAGTGTATTGTGCTCATTGCCTGATGATGAATAAATATACTAGATGCTGGTCAACCTTTCTATCACTAGCACGTCCTCAATGGTCTTGATAAATGTCCATTTACAAATCAACAGACTATTTTTGAAAATTTCCCACTGAAATGACTGGTTGGGTTACAAAACCAGTCTCTCCAGTGGTAAATTTTCAAAAGTAATCTCTTGGAGTCTTAGTCAGTAAATGGACATGCATGTACCAGTACATGGTTTATAGCTCAGTTCGCTCACCCCAATTTAAATTGTTGTCAATAGTGTGAATAAATATATAATAAGATGTTACCGTTCCATCATTAGGGTTTCTGTCATGTATGTAGTTGTCTTGATAATGTCCATTTGCAGACCAACTAAAGGGTATTTTTGAAAGTTTACCACTGGAATGACAGGTTAGATTACCAAAACAGTTATTTCATTGGTAAATCTTCAAAAATAGTCTTCTGAAGTCTTGGTCATCAAACGGACATACACTGTATATTAGCCAGCAACCCCAATATGTATTGCTCTCAATAGCATATACTAAAAGATGTTGCAACATTTCCATTAGTGTTTGTGTACCGGTAGTCCATTTGCCCATTTGCAAATCAAGAAGACTATTTTTGAAAATTTACCGCTGAAATAACTGCTTAGTTTACGGAACCAGTCATATCATTGGTAAATTGTAAATAATAGTCATCTTGGTTTGCAAATAAACATTATATTTTTGCATGCTGCTTTAAGCATTTGCTAATCTGTGACAATCCATGCTATATAGACCAGTTTTACTTTATTATAGGCCTAATATCATGGGCTTATATTTTATGCTTGATTATACATTGCAATTCCTTTCAGTTTGAAACTGATTATAATCCAGGAAATAGAAAGTAAGAACTGCGTTCTATGTGCATGCTCGATGCCAATTGTTACATTGTTTCTTGATTCATCATATTTCTGACATCATTATTTCACATCACTCTCAATTTATAATGTCAATTTGTGATGAAGTTATCGAAATATACCACATAAACCTTTATTAGCCACCTAGTATATTATCCAAAAAGTAGATCAGACTGACTTAGTAATTATATGGATGCTAGCTTTTTCCCAGAGGTACTCACTCACCAAGTTTGAAGTCAATAGCTCTACATGTAAGTATGGCCAAACGTGCCACAACAGTAATTTCGTTTCTCATTGGGCCCAATACTAGAGAAAATGAAAGAAGGCAAAGGTGTACAATGGATCCATTTTGTTTAAATCAATTATTCTTCATAATAGGATACATCTTGATGGCGCGCGTACACCTGACTCATTGGCACCGACCTCATTTCTGATACGGGGTTGTCCTTGCAGAAAGTGAACCCAGGTGAAATTAAAGAGACAACGAATGACTGACTTGTTTATGAACAGCCAATCCGAATTCCCTTTGTTATCCCCGGAAGTCCAAAGCACCACCTAATCATCGGCTGTGTCCACACACACACCAACGGCTTGAAATAAATATCACAATTTTATGAGCTCAATCACGATGCGTGTTAGTATTGACAATAACAATAATAATAATAATGGTTACAATGAAGGTGAGGATGACAGTAAAGTTCTATCAAGGGAGTGACAATGATGATGATAAGACAGATGGCAGTGACAATGATGATGGTGATGACTGTATCTTACTATGATGATGAGTGACAATGATGGTGATGACAAATGACATGATGAGAGTAACAATTATCGCGATTACAATGTCGATAATGTTGACAGTAAAAATGCTGATGGAGATATTCATAACCTGTACAATTTATCACTCTGAAATATGAAGAAACAAATTAAATGAATAAACATATGAAAAACAATTACACGAATAAATACTGCTGCATATTGTCTTAATTCCTTTCAATTTGAAACTGATTAAAATCCAGGAAATAAAAAGTAAGAACTGCGTTCTATGTGCATGCTCGATGCCAATTGTTACATTGTTTCTTGATTCATCATATTTCTGGCATCATTATTTCACATTACTCTCAATTTATAATGTCAATTTGTGATGAAGTTATCGAAATATACCACATAAACCTTTATTAGCCACCTAGTATATTATCCAGAAAGTAGATCAGACTGACTTAGTAAATATATGGATGCTAGCTTTTTCTCAGAGGTACTCACTCACCAAGTTTGAAGTCAATAGCCCTAAGTATGGCCAAACGTGCCACAACAGTAATTTCGTTTCTCATTGGGTCCAATACTAGAGAAAATGAAAGAAGTAAAAAATGTACAATGGATCCATTTTGTTTAAATCAATTATTCTTCATAATAGGATACAACATCTTGATGGCGCGCGTACACATGACTCATTGGCACCGACCTCATTTCTGATACGGGGTTGTCCCTGCAGAAAGTGAACCCAGGTGAAATTAAAGAGAGAACGAATGACTGACTTGTTTATGAACAGCCAATCCGAACTCCCTTTGTTATCCCCGGAAGTCCAAAGCACCACCTAATCATCGGCTGTGTCCACACACACAGCAACGGCTTGAAATAAATATCACAATTTTATGAGCTCAATCACGATGCGTGTTAGTATTGACAATAACAATAATAATAATAATGGTTACAATGAAGGTGATGATGAGGATGACAGTAAAGTTCTATCAAGTGAGTGACAATGATGATGATAAGACAGATGGCAGTGACAATGATGATGGTGATGACCGTATCTTACTATGATGATGAGTGACAATGATGGTGATGACAAGTGACATAATGAGAGTAACCAGTATCGCGATTACGATGTCGATAATGTTGACAGTAAAAATGCTGATGCAGATAATGGTGGGGTACATGTACCAATAACTGAGAGATACATTTCTAGTTATGCCGTGTCCATTTTTAGGCAACTCCGCTCATGATTTGCCTGTGTTGGAATCGATGGAACCCTGAATTCCTAGAATACCATTAGCAAGGCACCTACCTACAAGGTAACCTCAGCTAACCTGTTGAATATTTTGAAACTAATTTGACTGAGTGCTGTTTCTGCCATAGTCAGCGCACAGTCATATTAGTTTTAAAGTTTTCAATAGAATCGGTGGAATGATTATTAAATAGTACATCTATCAAAGACATACAATTTATACACTTGACGGACTATTCCAGCTTCATGACGGAGTATTTCTCTCAATTCTAATTCCGACATCATCCTACATGTGATCTAATTGATTATGACGCCATATACTTGAACGACCGGAGTCATCGGTAATGACGGAAATAATGATGGCCCTACCAATGGTGATGGTGACAATTATAGTTCCCCAGTCAACTGCACCGCCTCACCCACCCTCTAAAGCAGCAGTGCTATTAAGTGAACACGGCTGCCACTCGATGCAAAATAATAATATTATCCTGTCTTCAAATTATTAAAATGGACTATTTCATTTACCACTATAAACGCGACAAGGCATGTTCTTAATATAAATAATGTCACCTAATTTAATATACATGTAAAATGCGTTTGCCTCATATCAGATTACCAGGGTGATTATGATTAAAATATTTAAAAAGAATTAGCCTAAAAGTGCTCTATATTGTGACTCCGACTCCTTATCAGGGTTGATGGTAATATGTGTTTGAGATTATATACCAGGAGTGCCTGAGTATTTGAAATAAGTGCGACCCGTATTTGCATAAAGCATCAAAAATTTCCGTAAAAGTAGCCTGCCGCCGGTCCATCTGCTTAATTAGTTCACATAATGGGGAATACCACAGTACACCTCAAAAATAGCTTATTAAAAATGCGCCAAAGGGTAAACAAAATGTGCCCCTTTTTTCACGCGATACAAAACAAAATGCAATATAGAACGCATTGTCCAGACAATTTCTGGCGGGCCTAAACTCTTGTTTTGATGCGTCTAATTTGCTTTGACCCATTTATTTTTTTATGACGAACCTACTGCAAATTATTAACGGGCTAATAATTTAAAATTTTTAATTTTTGGCGAGGTGCGATATATTTGACGCATGTTTTAACGCGATGGAAATACGACACAAAAGATTTATTTTGTTCGTGGTCATGTTGGGTTACATGGTATTCACTACTAGTGAAGAGATCTCCGGGCACCTTCATGTTGATGAGATGCTTGAGAAAGAATAATGTTTGTTACACTAGAAATAATATCAAAGTTGATATCCCACTTAATAAATTTATTGGACACCAGTTTAATGTAACAGGAAAACACACGTGGTGTAGTCTGACACAGGTAGTTGACAATTATTCATGTGATGATGTCATAGTGTGAATTCTGTAGCGGGTCAGAATCGATGAGCTTAGCCAAAATTTTTAAATAGAGGTTGTCAAATTTTGTCTAACTGTTTTTAACTCTCAACATATGATAAATCTTGTATTTTTTGCTATTTTTATTAAATTATAATTTTCATCTGTGATCACCTTTAAGGAGCTCTCACAGCAGCAATGCATCCAGGAGATTGCCAGTAACATGTTGGAACACATCATCTATTCTAATCTTATGAGCTATTTTGAACAGAATACCATCCTAACTCACCGAAACCATGGCTTCCGTAAACTCTAATGTTGTGAAATTAATTTAATTAAAATCATCAATTATTGGGCTTCGTACATTGATAACCGGAAACAACCGGGCAATTAATTATATTATTTAGCTAAAGATGGCTGGCATGTACTGAGGCTAATTGGTCTGAAGGTTTGTTATTTACCGAATTTAATCTCTCATTTTATCTCAACATGCAAAGTTAAGAGACAAGCCTGTATTTGTTACAACTTACATCAATATATAAGATTGAGAGGTTTGTGTGCTAAGCAAGTCCTTAGGTCGTCATATAAAGTGAAAACACCCATGTCATTTGATTGCTACATCTATAGACACAATGTCCTCTGATTGCTAGACCACCACACAGTAAACACACCCTCCATCCCCTCATTGTGTAAATCACTGAATAAATTTCATGTACATTTAGAAAGAGGTGTAGGCTGTGCTATCAAGTGAAGAACCAGCCTGCTAGAAATCGCCTATTAGAAGCCACATCCCTAACACATGTAGGGCAAGGCATTCTAGTTTCTTAACAGCTTCAAAACAGCAACTGTATCTAACAGAAGTTGGATCCAAATTTCAGCAGTTAGTGTCAAAGTATTTCTTCCGTGTATGTTAAATCTTTTCTTCTGTGAAATATTTCTTTATAAGTGGCCGGTCCAATGCTGGTGAACAAATACAAATACGGGATTTCTAGTTCGTTCAAATATAAATACAAATACGCCATTCTTAATTTTAGCAAATCTAAATATCATCTTTCAAATACAAATACAATTATAGTATATCACATATTGACACACATTATTAAAGCTAAGTCTACATTTCAATCATATCTCACACTTAGCGACCATATGTGGTAAATGCATGTTTATTTAATTATTGACATCTTTCTGAATTTGTCAGGTAAAACCAAACGTGTGCAGTTAGCTGTGTCAAGAAAATCTTTCTTCAAGGTTCATTGGTCTGAAGCTTTGTCATTTAACATTGTTTAACAAATTTATTCTATCATTCTATCTCACCATGCACACAGTCCTCTATTTGTTACAACTTACATAAGTAAATAGGTTGATAATGATAACTGTGTGTGCTAAGCAAGTCCTTTGTTCGTCATATAAAGCGAAGACACACACACAGGTCCTTTGATTGCTACATCTCTAGACACAATGTCCTCTGATTGCTACTCTTGCACGCTATCACACAGTAAACACAATTCCATCCTCCATTTTATAAATCACCGAATAAACTGCATGTGGATAAGTGTGTAGGGTATGCCATCAAGTGAAGAACCATTCTATGCACATTGATTGTGACAATCAGCCTACAAGGAATGAACAAAATTCTCAAGTTGGTACTAATCATATTACACATATGGGATATAAACTTAAACACTGATTTGAACATAACTTGTGAAAAATGTTGGGCATAGAGAATGCACAACTTGACTAGATTTTGGTATCAATCCACATCCAGTTTCAGATTGGCCCAGATTTTGATTTCGTCTGATAGAAGAATATGTGGATATGTTATAGGAAGATTTGGATGAAAATGTTTCCTGTAGTCAACTATATCAGGCATTGGGCAGATCAGTATCTCATCTGATAGAAAATATGTCTGGAACAGTACTGACTGAATACTTCACTAATAGTTTCAAAGAAATGATTGAACGGTGGCACGGTTGGCCCAAAAGCATGACATATTGACCTCCTTATATAGGTGGTACCTTTATATAAACCATGAGCTCAATCGATTCATTCAAAAGCATTGTTAGTAAAACATGGAACCATAAAATATATTAGTAATTGCAAATGTACTCTTGAGTATGCCTCTACAGATAAATATTATGCCTCTACAGATAAATATTAATGTGCATAAGTACTGCTTTCTAAAATTTCCGAGTTGATTTTCCATGAATATTATATCTGGTTCATTTAATCCTTCTCACAGAAATGTTTTGTTTGTAATAAAACATATGAACACAGCTTAACAACAGTCATAATCAGAAGTAGTAGTGCAAGCAGACTCGGAAGCGTGTGGATAAGGCTGGTCAGAAGCGTTGTCAATATGTATTTTTTCAGTCATGCATACATAATTTTAAGCTTCGACTTTTTTCATTTTTTGTGAGGGGTGTATTTGACCCATATAGCAAGCTAATGAAAATATGCTAGTAGTTAATCCTAATAATCACAATTGTAAAATATTACCTTCAAGTGTTATGAAATCCAATAAGTTAGATTATTTAAGATACAAAGTCGCACAATTAATGAGATTTCATCATCATTAAGTGACAATCCAAAATAATGATGACCATCCACAACTTGAGAAACTAACTGGCAATTAAGAGAATGAGACATAATAAAGCAAATTGCATATCTAAAGCCATGGCTTGATCTAAAGTAGAGGAATGCCATTTCAATCGCCTTCTTCAGTTTGCACTACTAACTGAAACTACAACAATAAAATGAGTAATATATTATACTCATTTTAATGTAATTATTATATAAACAATGTCCAACACATTTGAGAACTGAAGTTATCTATGATTGAGATGATATTCAATGATGTATGACCTCATTTTAAAGAGATTATCATGACTAAATTGGGGCCATTTTCACATAATGAGCACTAGAAAAAATTACAGACTGAACTGGTGGTTCTGAATTAAGAGTAGTAAAGAAGTATGCAGGAAATTTCAATTTCCCTTTCTCCGAGATCTAACAATACTCACCATTCTGTTACTTCTGATATACTGCTGGCCTTGACAGCTGGCTCTAGGACTATAGACGTAGAAAGCTTTACCGACTCCTTGGAACCGGGTACTCGGCTCCCAACTGCCGAGTACCCGTCTACCATAGAGCTCATATTGTTTGCATAGCCACCAAACAAGAGAAATCCATGGCTTGCCTCCGTGGGGCTGAGAGGCTGGGTCCGTAACAGAATGGTGAGTATTGTTAGATCTCGGAGAAAGGGAAATTGAAATTTCCTGCATTCTCCTTCGATCAATACTCACCATTCTGTTACTTCTGATATACACCAGATTTGATCAGTAACCTGGTGGGAAGGGGCAAGCCATAAATGCTACTTTTGCCCCTTGGAGAAAGATTTAGACTTAAAACTTGACTAACGGAGACCTAAAAGGACCGTCAAGTTAACGGAACCGAATCACATTCGCATCACTGCCCCAACCCCCCTTTTTCTCCTAAGAAAAGGGAGAGAACTCACGAACATGTATCTCGTCTGAAACACAAATATGCCAAGAGGGTTAACTGCTCCATGCATATTCACATGTATTAGCCTGGGAATGAGCATGAATATATAAGATAAATGAACATGATATATAGACATAATACAAAAAACTCTCACTATTGAATTACCTTATGATAATTGGACTTCAGACGTACCGCCTCCAACCATTCACTGGTCCGGCCATCAGTGACACAATCTGGTTGTCATCCTCACACTCGACCATGCCTGCTTTAGGTTCTTTTCTTACCAAAGTGAAAAAAGGGTGAAGAGCAGTGTGGTCACTTAACTATCGTCTCAAAACAGCTAAAGCGAGTGGATTGGCTGAGTCTGACACATCCCTCATATAGGAATCCGTAAATGAGGACTCACAGTGCCATTGTACAACGGCCATGATGTCCTCTAACGGAACACCACTGTAAAAAGCGGTCGAGGCGGCTATTCCTCTAACATCGTGTGCCCTTGCGCCTTGCACCTGGTGCCCAGTCGCCATCTCATGAGTAGTCTGAATGCATTCGACTACCCAACGAGAGATGGTATCCATGGATGCGGCGCCATAAGGCTTCTTTGACATAAACTCTGCTCTTGGCAGAAGATGCAAACCCTCTCCGGAGACAATAAATCGGTCCCTCTCTGCCGAAAGCACATGGATCTCACTGCGCCTTCTAGCTGAGGAAGCTGCCAATAGAAAAACCGCCTTTAGAGTCAAATGCTTTAGACTAGCCAAACGCAACGGTTCGAAAGGGTGCTTGGCCAGTACAATAAGCACTAAAGATAGACTCCAGGCTGGAATGACTACCGGTTGTCTCAGTCGGAGATTGCTCATTCCCTTCACCATCACATTTAACTGGGCCACCTCTGGACTATCCCTGTTGGCTAGACAAGGGATAACTGATGCCAAAGCTGACTTGTATCCAGCAATTGTGACGGGAGCTAGTTCTGAAAAGAACAGCTCACAGAGAAAGTCTGCTATTTGCTGGATAGTGGATCGAAAGGTATCAATACCCTTTTCTTCACACCAGTCTGCAAATCTGTTAACTTTGTTGTTATATGACTTGAAGGTTGACCTCCTTCTCGCAGCCGCGATGAAATCAGCAGCCTGTCGAGAAAAGCCTTCCGACGTGGAACATCGTCTGATAACATCCACGCAGTCAATTTGAACATTTCGGGACGCTCATGTAGGAAGCGTCCCTTGGCCTGGGAGATTATGTTCAGAATCTCGGGCAACTGCACTGGATTTTCCACCAGCAGATCTAGCAGATCCGTGAACCACGCCCTGCTTGGCAAATACGGCGCTATTAGCAGGACCAGACACGGTTCCTCCCTGATTTTCACCAATACCTTCGGCAGAAGGATGGTGGGTGGGTACGCGTAAGCGTGCATCCCTCTCCAGCTTATCGCCAGAGTGTCTGTATCGACGGCATTTGGATCTGGAATCGGCGAGACATAAGTCATGATTTGAGCATTTTCCCTTGTGGCGAACAAGTCCACGTTGGGTTTGCCCCAATGCTCGATGATCCTTCGTAGAACTGGAGGGTTGAGGGACCATTCTGTTGGCAGAATTCTCTGTCTGCGAGACAAAGCATCCACCAGAATGTTCAATCGGCCAGGAATGTGAGCTGCTTTCAAAACAACCGAGTAATTCCTGCACCATTGAATCAAGTGCCACACTTTGATACACAGTGTGGGTCACCTGGTCCCGCCTTGGCGATTTATGTATGATACTACCGTCGAATTGTCCGACCGTATCAATATCACCTTGCCCCTGATCATCGGAAGAAACTCTTCCAACGCCAGTTCCACTGCCATCATTTCCAACAGATTGATATGCAGCTGACTCTCCAGGAGAGTCCATGTGCCCGAGACCTGGTGTTCTCCCAGGCTGGCCCCCCCCACCCCTCCAGCGATGCATCCATGTACACGGATAGCTGGGGTGGGGTAGGTGCAGCGAAACCCCTACTAGGAGATTCTGACGCTGTTTCCACCATACAAGATGCGATATTATCGGCTCCAAAACTGGCACAAGTTTTGACAGGGGTTCTGTTCTCTGTTTTCACAGAGACATCAGATACAACTGGATACGTCTTCGCATTAGAGCAGCGTACGGGATCACTTGCTCCATGGAGACCATCATGCCCAGCATCTGAAGAAACCGTCTCGCCTGAATGTGGTTTCCCACTCGAAAACTCTTGAGGATGGCTAACAGAGACACCACTCTGGGCTCTGATGGGTAAACCCTGCCCTCCTCGAGATCGAATCGCATCCACAAATAAACGAAATGTTGAGTGGGTGTCAACTCGGATTTCTCCTTGTTGACTATCCAGCCTAGATCTGAAAGTAACTTCATAGTCAGAGCAGTATCCACGTTCAACCTGGCTGCAGAGTCTGCTTTGAGCAGCCAGTCGTCTATGTAGGTGTGTAGCGCCACGTTCTCTTTTCTGAGGAACGCTGTCACCGCAAGGACCACTCTTCTAAAAACCCTCGGAGCTGTCGACAGGCCAAACGGGAGAACAGTAAACTCCCATACTTGATTCTGAAACGCAAATCTCAGAAACCTGTGCCAACTCCGGTTCATAGGAGTGTGGAAATATGCATCCTTCAGATCGATCGACACACACCACATTCCCTTCCTCAATCCTGCCATTACTGACCTCGGTGTTTCCATCTGGAACCGAGGCGTATGGATACACCAATTTAATGGGCTGAGATTGAGTATGGGTCTTCATCTCCCCCGTGCTCTTGGGGACAAGGAACATATTTGAATAGAAGCCCGGAGTGTTCCGGTTCGCTGGTTTTATTGCTCCCTTCAGAAGATGGATGCTCCCTCCCGATGACGTTAGAGGTATGGCTACTTCTTTCGCTCTTTTTGAGGGATCGTCTTTAGATGAGATCATGCAGGTAGCAGGAGGGAAATGTGAATACACCTTACATCCTTTTAGCTCAAAGACCAGAGTGCAGGCTAATCATGGTGTGATTGAGCTAAATGCACTATTAGGTTACGTTATTAGCATTTGGATAAGATTGATTTAATTTTATCCTTGTTTGTTAACTAAAAAAGCCGAAGACTATTTACCAAGTACTTCCCACCATTTTCGTTAGGACTATGCGTCTGTGAGATAGGGGGAGAGTCTTCTTTTGGTTTTTAGTTATTTCTTTTAGGTTCAAGTTGTTCGTATTTGCTAATCACGGTGTGATTGAGCTAAATGCTATATTAGGTTATGTTGTTAACATTTGGATAACATTGATTTAATTTATCCTTGTTTGTTAACCAAAAAAGCCAAAGACTATTTACCAATCACTTTCCACCATTTTCGTTAAAAGACTGCATCGGTGAGAAATGGTAAGTCTTCTTTTGGTTTTTAGTTATTTCTTTAAGTTCAACTTGTTCTTATTTGCTAATCACGTTGTGATTGAGCTAAATACACTAATATGTTATGTCAATAACATAGGGATAAGATTGGTTTGATTTTTATCCTGGTTTATTGATTCTCAAATCTCCTCCCACCTTATGTGGACAGGGGGCACTGACCAAATCTACGGGTTTAGCAAGTAGTGATTGAACGGTAATGGATGTTTTTGTGGTGTAATAACAACCCCCCACAGACCCCCCTTGCGGGTTGGTCTGTTGTTTTATTAACCACTATAAAAACATACTTACCATTCAATCACTACGACCGGGCCTCAACCACCCCGCGTGGTAAGATTTGAGAATCAGACTTTAAATATTTTGCACTTAAATTTAGAAAAGTGAATCTGTTTCCTATTCGGGCTCTGATGCGCATGCGTGAGTGCGCATAGCGATAAGCCTCACTATGAGGTGAGTATAGACTGGTGCCAGTCTATACCTGATGGTAGGCTGGAGGTGGGACTCAACCAGTAGCCTGGTTGAGGGTCCATAGGAATAGGATTAGGCATGGGGAGGTGTATATGCAGGCATAAAAATCTTATTCTGATAGCAAAATGCAAATAATTGATTTAGCAAGTAGTGATTGAACGGTAATGGATGTTTTTGTGGTGTAATAACAACTGCAGTTTTCCCGCATAGTGTCCTTGAAAATGATAGCTGAGGAATTTATCGGTGAAAGGGTTAAGGCATGTATTAGATATATTGGACTCGTAGCACTCCAATGTCAACAAAAAACATTTTTCAAATAAAATTAAAAGATAAACTGTTTTTTTATTTTCAACAGATTTGTCATCGCCCAACACAATTGTTGAAAAATGAAAACCAGTTTCCTTGGTATAGTCACAATAAAATATAGAATTTTTAATTATTGACATTAGAGGGCAAGGGGTTAAGCATTAATTTTATTTACCTTCAAAATCTTGATGTCTTTGCTGATATGTGTGTCTGCACTGTCTGTATCAGCCTGTTCAACAGGACTTTCAGTTGACTTCTCATGCTTCTCATAGTGTATTTTCATCCTTCCTACCGTGTTGACAACTGTGTACTCACACTCTCTACACTTAGCCATTTGTTTGCCATTAATCTTAACTTCCAAAAAGTGCTTTCAAATTGGATCCTTAGGCCTACCACCTTTGAAATACATATTAACTATTTCAAATACCATCAACACATAAATATTCAGGACAACAGAAGAATTCAAAGATTAATGTAGCACAAGGATATCTTTTTACTAATTGTCTAATTGATATCTAGCATTAACTGAGGATAGATGAAAACATGAAGAATCTAATTTATATTCTATCAGCTTAATGCCTTAATCCCAAATTTGCATAAGATCTTATGTAAACATAGCTAATGTGTGTACTGAGTAGTGCATTCTAAAATAGCCTTAGAGAGCAAGGTTCATCAGTTAATTGTTGAAACAACATCTTAGCAGACTATATTTTCTCTATGAGTTTAAGATTCTTCCATAGGCCATGAACATTTTGCAAGAAATAGATTTAGACACAGAGACAGTTCTCAATAATATAAACATCTAGCTGTACATAGGTAGTCTAATATGTTTACATTATTGGTTAAATAGGGTTTCTGTGGGTTTAACACAACTGGTCGAAATATACAGAGTTAAAACATTTAAGACAAACAAAAGTTGAAAAATATTAACCCATGGATTATAGAAAGAAGCAAATAAGACTCCTAATTTATTGAAATCATATGTGTCCTTTTAGACTATTATTATTATTATTATTATTATTATTATTATATAGCAATAAAGTATCCAAAAATACGTGTAGATAATCATCCATCAATATGTACATGTACCTGTATGTGTCTAAATGCTATATAGTTGTTTTAAGAAAATTACATTTCAGAAAAATATTTTTTATACCAATATTTTAGGTTTTGGACAGTTTTGGACAATTTAAGGTGTCCAAAAACTATTTTGGGCGGACGGTTTAAACCATGGTTTAAACCGCGGTTTAAACCACTAGTGTCCAAAACTTGCCAACCCTGTTATTAATCTTTAGCACTTAACACTTTTGGCCACTATTGTAGATCACCAAAATACCTATTTTTGAAAGTTTAACACTGGAATGACTGGCTCTAAACAGTGCCAGTCATTCCCGTGGTAAATTTTCAAAAATATGTATTCTGTGATCTACAATGGTGGTTAAAATTTATCTATTGAAATGGCCATTGTATATTTAACTAATAACATTTGAACTGCATGTCAATAAACAATAACTTAAAGCACTGTAATAGTTGGTTGTCTGATAAACCAACCAACCAACCTACATTGACAACCTTGTATGATTAACATTTCCAAAGACAACTACATTAGTAATTAGCAAAGACCATTGCATTAGTTTTTCTATAAAACCCTAACTTGACTTTGGACGAATTGAAAAATTACGAGTATCTGGGGCGAGTTTGCTCAAGGACGACTTGACCTACTTCGATATAATGCGCGCATATTTTTTTATAATGTATCTGGAATGACTAAATATAGTGGAATACATAGGCTAAGATCAGACAAAACAATAATTTATCAAAAATAATCTGTATAAATCATACAAGGGAAATATGCACCAAAATCTATCAAATGAACCAGCCCAAGCGATTTAATCAACATGACCTCATAACATTCAGCTCAGGGCATTGAAAAAATTCATTGTAAATATACGTTAATCAACTTGATGCGTACACAGATTGCCATAAGCTGTATATTATCTGATCTGGATAATTATATTAGTTATAAGTGGACATCAATTTAAAATATCCATAAAGCACAATTAAGAGGTGTGTTGATATTTGAAGAAAATAGACACACATTTAAATAACTTTTTTCAAGTATCATTTCTCGCTTCACATTATATTGCTGAAAACACATATATCAAGCATTTGTTTGGACATAGCGAATGTACATGATGTTTTTGTGAATTATATATATATATATATATATATATATATATATATATATATATATATATATATATATATATATATATATATATACACCTGTGCAGAACTTAAGCACCAGCAAAAACAATAGACCGTAGAAACATGATGGTACAACTAGGCTGCCATACTTTTTGTCCCCGCGTTAGCTGACATAATTCCAAGTACGAAATGCACATGCATGCATGACTTCACGCCGCTTGATGTCCGTGCGTGGCGGGAAACAGCACACGTGTTCAGTTATGTAAAAGTCCAGTTTGAGGTGTAGAACATTACATACAGATTTAGGCGACAAGATTAGGAATTTTGTGTTCATGACCGTGGTTTATTTGTACAGAGAGAATTAGCTCTTGATTGTGAACCGCTATGGCAAGACGAAGGTTAAGTGATCGTGTGAAATGGCAAATCATAGGCATGCATACCACTGGTATGTCATGCAGAGAGATTGGCAGACAGCTGAACATTAACCATACTGTATTCAGTCGTTTGATTGCAAAACATGGGCAAACTAACGAGGTGAACGACAGGCCTAGATCTGGAAGACCGAAGAAGACTACTGCCCGTGATGATCGAGCCCTAGTACGCCTTGTTAGGAGATCTCCATTCACCAACAGAAGAGTGCTCAGCCAGCAATGGGAAACGCACAATAGAGTGTCAATGTCTACCGTCAAAAGGAGACTGTATGCTGCTGGCATGAAAGCTAGGAGACCTGTCAGACGTCCTCTCCTCACTGCACACCACAAAGAGGAGCGTCTGAGGTGGTGCAACGAAAGAAGACACTGGAACATGAGATCCTGGAGACGGGTACACTGGTCCGATGAAAGTCGGTTCCTGCTTCATGCCACAGATGGTCGAACTCGTGCATGGAGGTCCAGACGCACGGCGTACGACCAACGTAACATCATGGAAGAAGTTCCATTTGGTGGAGGTTCCGTTATGATATGGGGGTGCATCTCATTTGATTGTAAGCTGGATCTGTTGACTGTACCTGGAACACTAAATGGACAAAGATATCAAGATTCCATGCTGGATAGAGTTGTGGTTCCTCATTTTGTAAATCATGCACCTGGAACCCACCCTATATTCATGGATGACAACGCCCGACCACATCGTGCTAGAGCTGTGCATGAATACCTCCGCCAGAATGCCATCGAAACCCTAACATGGCCAGCAAGGAGCCCTGACATGAACCCTATTGAGCATATCTGGGACATTCTGGGAAACATGGTGAGAAGGAGGGATCCTCCTGTGCAGAACCTACAGGAATTAACAGACGCACTCCATCTTGAATGGCAACGAATACCACAATGGCGTATCAGTCGGTTGGTGACCAGCATGAGACGTCGTGTCCAGGCCATCATCCAGGCACAAGGTGGATATACCCGGTATTAATAATGACAGTCTCAAACTCGTGCACAGATGTTAAACTTCGTTTTCAGACACCATTAATGACAATCTAGCCACGTGTGTCAACTGTAGGGCAATAGTTGTCAGTTGTGTCAACGTAACCATATTCAGGCCTCGTTTTCAAGTTCAAACAAAAACATACAGTGTTTCCCCACCATCATAATCAGCATTCCTCTAGTTGCATTATTACCTCTTGCACTAAGATGGATGGGTACATAAATGTTTATGCTATTGCATGTGCGTAAAAATAGGGTGCTGCTTAACTTTTGCACAGGTGTATATAATAACAAACAAAGGGAATACTTAGCACACATGCATACAAATCTATCTATCTATCTATCTATCTATCTATCTATCTATCTATCTATCTATCTATCTATCTATTTATCTATCTATCTATATATTTAATAGTTGCTCATACTGTTTTGTTATGTTGATGTTTTAATGCCCATTTATATTATTATATTATGTAGTGAAAAACATTTCTGGGTGTTTGAGTGCTACATCTTCGTTGATTGCTGCATCACTACACACTTAGCACAAAGTCCACCGTTTGTTAAATCATTAGTCACACAATTTTTCTGCTGCTTTTCTCGTGAAAACTCATGCATGATATAGATGATAAGAATACATATTGTTGTAATAATTTGAGAATTAGATAATTCCATGACAAAGTTAGCATGAAGGATTGACCCACGATTTTAAAAGCAAAGTGAGCAGGGAAGTAGTAATGTCGCCATTTGCATCATTTTGTAATAGTTTAGAATTATCCTGTACTTCTGGGTCATAGTAATCGAATTTATAATAAATTATCTACAGTAAGGCGATGTAAGGGGATTACATTAAATAATTATGAACATATGAACAAAACATTTCAGCAATTAACTTACCACACACTTTGTCGATCTTCAGAAAATATGTTCTCCATAGCCTGAACAACTTAGTCTGAACTCTAGTGAAACAGAATAAGGTGTGCATGTATGATCCAATCAGAATGCGAGTTGCTAGCAGCTGGGTAACTAGGCGGGGAATGAGAAGGTTCAGCTGTCAATCATATTCAATTACAACTGTAAACCAATCAGAGCATGGACAGCTCTAGACGTATCAGATTATGAGATAATGTGTGAATATGTGAGACCACAAAGTCACACGCACACACAGAGAATGAGGAAATACAAGAAATACAGGACATTACAGATTTAACATAATATGTACTACTAACACTGAATTATGACCAATACTACTACTTGAAAACAGAGGACTTGAAAAATGTCCTCCCTTTATTTTACGTCCTCTCTCTGTCGCTGTGCTGTGTAAAACAATGTAAGTCCACCCATTGTACCTCATGCGAATCCACACACACACACGCACGCGCGCGCGCACGCACGCACGCACGCACGCACGCACGCACGCACGCACGCACGCACGCACGCACGCACGCACGCACGCACGCACGCACACACACACGCACACACACACACACACACACACACACACACACACACACACACTGGTGTGTCTGTGTGGGCAGTGTCAAAGCGGTGGAGCTTGGGAATTTGTGATGACCAGCAATCAACAGTTCAATATATTTCATTTTAAACCACCTGAGAAGGGAGACCTCCATGGCCTGGCGGGGAGAGAGGGCACATGACCCCGTTTTGCACTGAACTTATTCAGACTTTGATACACAACGTAATGTCACCTCTTATTTGTTGTCATCATCAAAGCTATAAAAACGTACTTATATTAAATTGTATAAATGTACTTATATTAAATTGTATTGTTTTAAGGTATCTAGAGGCAAGCTTAATGTCGACACCAGCAATAACACCAGCCAGCCCCGCATGCTCATTGGACTAGGATGGTGACCAGAAGTACATCTGATTCTGAAAGGTGTGTGTTTATATTATAATTGACTACATGTACCATGTGACAAATTTATGAAGCAATATTCATATTTTGCCATCTTATTCTTAATCAATCTAATGTATGTAAGTCGTTAAACAGCTTAGGATAAAACAGTGCATTAAATGGGGTTTTTTTAAATCTGATATACACCATTATCAATATGTCATACACCAGTACTGTAATCAAGTTAAAATACATGTAGGTCAACATGACATACATCAGCAGGGTTAGAAATAAACCACTGATCCTGTGATACGTAGGCTTTTTTCGCATTTCAGTAATCAGATCGCTGCTTCAGGACAGTAACTGACCCGGCTGGATGACTGTTTCAGCAGTAGTAGATTTATAACACAATTCAAACAGGATTTAAGGCTTACTTCATTAGCCAGTGTATGTAATCTGTGATATTTTAACCCTTTAGTGATCTAGCCGACCAAAATAACTTTTGCAGTTCTCATGAGAAATGTCTATTTACAGGCTAAGAGAACAGTATTTTTGAAAATTTACCATGAATGACTGGCATGATAAACGAGCCAGGCATTCCTATGGTAAATTTTCAAAAATCGTCTTGTTCTACAAATGGGCAATTCTCCTGACCATTGCAGAAGCCATTTTTGGCTATTATGAGTGTTAATGGGTAAACATATCAACCTAAATAATTTGACATTTTAACCAAATTTCGTTGGAAAGATCCGACCTGTATGATGATAGTCTTCCCAATTTGTATACAGAAATGTGATTGGCCGATTTTTTTCGGCGACGACTTTGAGTATTGGACTTGTGTGCTGTGAGACATGCCTTACTCAGTATACATGTCATATGCATCATTTTACAGGAAAGTCCAGTTTGAACCACCAATCCCAGCCCCATTGACATGGCAAGCTACAGCGAGCACATCAACATCGATGGACGCACCACCACTGTCAACGACCATGCCTAAAAGCACACATGACTACTCTGTTCATTCTGAAGACTTAGAGTGAGTTAATACTAAACCTGGTCAAAATTAACTTTATGATATTTATTTAACATATCAATCAGCATTGTAAAGGTACAGTTTAGTTGATGTCAAATACCAGAGTTATAATGCTTGGTCCTTTTCTCCTTCGATCAATACTTACCATTACATTATTCATTGATAATACAGGTATCCTGATAGCTGGCTCTAGGAATCTAGAGATAGAAAGCTTTACCGGCTCCTGGAACCGGGTACCCGATTCCCAACAAGCGGGTACCTGCCTGCCAGAGACACTCATTCTTGTTTCCATAGTAACAAGAGAATACTTGCTTTTTGTTCTTGGAGAAATCTTAGTCTTCTTTGTGTTTTTCCCTGTGCCTATTTGCTGTTTCTAGTTTCTGGATGACTGGAGTTATTATAGTAGGCGCCTCTAAATCTCAGGTCATATTCTTTCATTTTACTTTCTCTAGATATATGGAAACTTATGTCTCTGAAATTTTGTGTGTCTTGCGTGTCCCATTTTCTGACCTTCCCATTTCTTTTTTTTCCGGCCATTGCTGCAGGTATATAATGTCAACGTTTTCTTATGGATATATAGTAGAGGGTGCATGATGCAATGAAATGTTGTTGAATATTTTGAAAACTAACTTGATTATGCTGGATATAAATATTTATTTTTGGAGGTCATGCAATTTGTTCATGTTGATAATTTAAAGCTATGAATGATTAGGAACTACATGTACATGTAAGGGCCATGCAAGTGTGTTCAAGTGTCAGGGTTCGTACTCAGGTCATGGAAATCCTCGAAAGTCATGGAAGTTGAAAATCTAAATTCCACGCCTGGAAAGTCCTGGAAAATCTTCATTTTTTGTCATAGGTCATGGAAACGTCATGGAAAATGATAATCTTGAAATATAAAAGAAATATGTTGGCTTGAATTACCGCCATCACCTCTATCATCTCTATGCAATAAAAGTTATGGCAACAGCTTATCAATATCAAAACAAGCCTTTGGCTTGGGTGTTGCAAGACGCAATATTCAGAAATTTGCAGAATTTGGATCGTAATTTATGTAGCTATGTCATAAACACAAATCTACCAGATATTAATTCTTGGAAGCTATGGAATTTGTTATGTTTGGTCATGAAAAGGCATGGAGAAGTAATGGAATTTCTAACATAGAAAGGTGTACGAACCCTGAAGAGAAGTCTTTCCATAAAAGACATGACAAATCTGAATTTAGCATTTTGGCGGTCATATATTGGAATTTTTTGTATGGTTTTTGAGGCCAAAATTGGTTTTATTAATGTTTGTGTATGACGACGTCAAATTTTACATTTTACTTTCTGTTAGATAAATGGATTGTGGGTCAGTGGCCATCATGGATTATTTTCCCAACATGCAGGCCATGAAGACTATTTTTGACAATTTACCACTGGAATGACTGGCTCAGTTACAGATCCAGTCATTCAAGCGGTACATTTACAAAAATAGATTTCTCTTGGCCTGCAAATGGACGTTCCTTATGATCACGGCACATGCCGTGTTGGCCGAATAACCATTATACATGTTATACAATTGCATATACTCCGACACAGAAGATGTTAGAGATAATGCTGCACTTGTGTGGTTTATTGCTAACATTTCATCCATGCTATGCCAGGATCACAATTTCAAGACAATGTTGTACCAAAAGCCCTTGAATATTGTGAAAATATGTTGACTTGGGCCGATTTTCTTTTAAAATATTCATCGAAATCTGTCAGGAAGTCACACACACGCACGCACGCACGCACGCACGCACGCACGCACGCACGCACGCACGCACGCACGCACACACACACCACCCCCACCCAAGAAATAATATATGATGAAAACTGAATTCTTTTTAATTGCAGGATTTCTCTTGATCTAACAATGGTAGATGATTCAGGAGACCCTGATTACATCCCAGATATCACAATTACGTACGTTTACTGCACACAATTTTATCAGTTATTATCTTCAATGTTTTTTGAAGAAAGGTGGTGATTATGCGGTCACACCCATTTGTGTGTGTCTGTGCGGAAATTGATTGTAATGCAAATCTGAAACCGCTGGATCGCATACAACCGAATTTGGCATATGAGTTACCCACATGATTGTGTGGTGCAAGACAGTTGACATTTAAATTTGGCTCCGGCACAGTTTGCAATGATGTGCCGTCGACTCTCCAATCTAGTATAGAGTTTGGCTTTTTAGTTGAGCAGAGGAGGAACTATATGTGTTGTACCGGGAGTGGTTTCGGCAGCGGCAACACCCAGGTTATGCTGACCATAATTGTTATAGCATATACCTTTAGTACTGTGTACACATTAATCAAGTGAACACATATCACTGGTGCCAGCATAATCTACATTTGGTCCTCTGATGGTGTATAATATTGGTGATTATCCCCATGTTTTAAAAAAAAGTCAGGGATATTGTAATCACGTCCGTCCGACTGTCTGTCCGTCACGCTATCTCCTCCCAAACCATTTGGGTGGAATTAAATCAAATTTGGTCGGTGGGTTACCCATATGACTCCGCTTAGCCAGACGATATTTAGATTTGGCTTCACCCCCAGGGGGCACATGGCAAGTGTCAAAAGGTCAAATCAGTTGTAACGCAACTCCTCTGAAATCGTTAGACAGAACTGAACCAAATTTGATATCTGTGTTACCCATATCATTGCGGATTGCAAGCGGTCATTTAGATTTGGCTCTGCCCCCAAGGTGCTCTACCATTTGTGGGGTTAAAAGGTCAAATTTTAACATGGGAAAATTGATTGTAATTCAGCTCCTCCGAAACCGTTGGACAGAATTTAACCAAATTTGGTTTGTGGGTTGCGCATATCAATGTGGAGTACCTGAGCACATTTATATTTGGCACTGCCCCAGGGGGTGGGGGATGGGGGTCAAAAGGTCATGAAATTGATTGTAATGCAACTCCTCTGACACTATTGCACGAAACTCAACCAAGTTTGGTATGTGTTACCCAGATGATTGCCGAGTGCAAAAGGCTGTTTACATTTGGCTCTGCCCCTGGGGTGGGTTGTGGGGTTATCAAAAGTTCAAAGGAGTGAACGTGGGGATTTGCGATGACGCATCGTCGACCGATCAATCTAGTTTTCATTGCATAAACTTGATCACATTAGGTCTGTTCTCAGTGTAATGAGTGACAATACATTTGTGCCTAATGTATACACAACATTCACTCTGCTGGTCCATTTCACCAACACAACCATCGCTGATCACAGCATTCACCCACCCACCTGCACATGGCTCCGCTGGCCATGCACTTCTTCTCTTGCGAGAAGAAATTCAGGATATTAAGATAACATTCCATGTAATAGTGCTCACCCGATTTCACTAGACTGTGAGCAAGATCTCTTCAGCATATACCTTATCCCGAATAGCACACATCGTCACACATACGCACGTATGCATGCACGCAGACTCACATGAACTACTGCAAGTAAACCTATAATGTTGATTTCTATTTTGATGTTTTGAATTTTATTTATTAATTTGTAGTAATCATGCGGCTACTGAGAACCTAGACGAGACTTATGCTCATGATGACATTCATGATCGTTATGTCGCTGATCAGTAAGATCCAGAGCCGATAAGTGCGGATGCTGATGTCATCAATTATGACCAGATCCCAAAACATGGTTTTGTTGCATGTGAAGGGCAGTTGCTAAAGTTGGCAAACCTGCGGGCCATTACAGACTGTTCGACAGATGGGTGCAGCAAGGCTGTGTCAATTCAGGTGACGGCAAATGGCACAGCTGTAGAGTTAAAATGGGTAAGATCATGTACGTTGTAGTCAGTGATATAGTGAAATGCTGGTGCTCACTATCACCAACATGCAGGGCCTTAGATTACCCCCTATCTGTGACTTTGGAAGTTGTGCTCACATGAAATCCGACCATAATGGTGATCCCAAATTATCCTACTGCCTGCTATGAACAGTAATCAACTGATTTCCAGGCAATTAAATACTCAGAGATGGACTCTGTGACATTTTCTCGCCATTCAGAGATGGTGCCATTAAAACTAAAATAGCTCAAAATCCTTTACCATCTATCAGATTTCAAGTCTGATTTCTACACACCCTAGGGGCATTGATGGATCCAGGACCTGATAGGTGGTGAGCCCACATAAGGTAAATCTAAAGCCCTGACATGTATGCGCATGTTACTTATGACTGCTATTGTTACAATGTAGGTGTTAATACCACTGAATTGTCTCTTCTTCCATCTAATTATAATGCAAGATTGGACCCCATTCTGCAGTTGACATGTTTTTGTTCGCAAATGTTATGGCAAATCTACATTTTTGGTATTAGGTTACCAACCATCAAAGAGCAAGGGCTTTAATTATGACCAATCATGAAATATCTAACCAGCAAGCTTTATCACATCAATCAAGTTTATCTGATACCAGACATGGTGATATGCTACTTAGACACTTTCACAGTTTCTACCAGAGAATATAACGAATGGTAACCTTTCCCATATCTAGTGTTGACTGAAGACATGTGTTGCTTAACACAACTCATTTTTATATGTCCGTCATAAGATAAGTATTATGTGATGGCACATGTCATCCGTCTGTCCATCTATCTGTTAGCAAATTTTTTCCTGTCCTATGACTTCAGCACCACTGGACCTGTGTTAATGATAAGCTAGTATAACGTAGAAAGTCACAGTCATCAGTGATTGATACCTGTTGCTGTTCTCGAGTTAATAAAAAGGTCGGATGCCTAGTGCTCACTGATTTAGTCATTAAAGTGCCCTCTATTTATAGGCAACTGGGTACGGCTTGGGTATTCACCATTGAGCATGTCCGCACGTGCTCATTGAGGATGTTTTCTTGGGTAGCCCAAACAAATACTCAAATTGGGTATTATCTGCTGCATATGTGCAGTGTTTGTTCGATATTTGGGTACATTGTATTTATACCATAAAATAGTTTGGGTATTTTTTGGTCTCTTCTGTGTCTTACATGTAGTGCGCACAGTAGTTTATAACACTAGTTATATTCGCCGCTTTGTCCGTCCATTCCTCCTCTACAAGCGTGTTCGGATCATAGTTTCAAGACTTATATGTACGATCATGAAACTTGGTATGTGGATACATATTATGGAGACGGTATGAGGAAAGTAGGTCAGCGTGACCTACATTTGACCTATTTTTCATGGTTCACTGAACATTGCAGTGTACAAGCTTGTCCAGCCCACAGTTTCAAGGCATATATGTACGATTATGAAGCTTGATATGTGGATGCATCTTACGGAGAATATGTGCAGTGTCTAAAAAGTAGGTCAGCGTGACCTACCTTTGACCTACTTTTCACGGTTCATTGAATATTACGAAAATCTTTGTCTGGGCTGTAGTTTCGAGAATTTTTGGTATACAGGAGCTAAGCCTGATATGTGGATGTATCTTATGGAGAAGCTGTGCAGTGTGTCAAAAATAGGTCAGCCTCACGTACCGTTGACATACTTTTCATGGTTAATTGAACATGCTTTTGACCTAATTTTTATGGTTCACCGAACATTACAGATAATTTGTATCTGGACCCTCGTTTATAGTGTCCATTTTGGGGAGCATACATCAGTTTACTGATATGCCTTGTTTAGGATGGACCTGGTCTTACCAAGGCAGAATACCCAATTCAATTCGGTCTTTAGGGAACTCAGGTGTTAAGTTATTTGTACAGATGTGCATTTTCCAAAAGAATGGGTGACAAACACAGTTATGATCACAAGAGGGAAACATCTGTTTGTTGGTTAAGACTGAGTAGGCTTATTTGGTGAGAGAATTTCCAAAAATAAATAGGGAGGAGGCAGGAACAAAAATTTGTTTCAGTCCTAGCGAGATCTGGCTTATGCCATTTTGTTCCGCATGGGATACGCATTAGAGGATTTGAGGCACAAAAGGGTGCGTTTGGTGTTCTTTATATCGGACAGCTATGATGTTCATAGCTGCATATATAGTTTGTGCAGACATGCCACACTTGAGCTGTCCATTAGTGAAGGAACACATGTGCTGGTAGCCAGTGGTAGGGCTGAGTCGTAGCACCCCTCAAGGGTCTAACATCGTGGTTTATGTCTGATGACATCATAAAGTGATGTGATGAATGGTAGCATATAAGAACTCTTTGATTGAAGCAATTAAAATGTGGGTAAATGGGTATAGGTGAGCCTTGATGGATCCACTATGCTCCAGTTTTCTCCCGATTGGTGCTTTTTGGCTGTACGCATTAAGACCTGTATAATGGATAATGAAACATGTTCCATGACACAGGCGGGACGATTTAATTGTTAACTATGGGATCGGGTAACCATGTAAACATGAGATATTTGTTTGTGTCGAGATGATCCTTTGAACCAATAAACGGATATGGCCGACATTTTGGAGATATGATTAGAGCCTGAGGCTGATTAAAGTGTGTTCAAGAGAAGTTGATACGTAAAGAAACGTGGCTGCTGTGGGCTTGTTACAATTATGGTCAACTCCTTATGGTTATATTTATAGCCAATGGCCATTCTACGATGAAATGCATATGTTCCAGAAATGCATATGTTCCAGGTGAGAAATACAGGCCCCTTTGGCGCTTGTTTATAAATATAGTAATCCCATGTACAATTCAGTAACTGCCCGTTATGTGTAGAATTATAACAGATGAGCAATCACAGTTCTAGTTTTATCTGTTGCAGTTGTGCCCACGGAACCATCTCAGCAGAAAGTGGGTCTCTCAACCTGTGGCACTGAAAAACCTACCCTATTGAACTTGAGGATGGCAGCAAGTGTCCCGTTTTCAGGCAATAATTATGCAAAGATTCGCCATATGTTGAAGGTGGCTGGTCTAGGTTTCAGACCACCTTTACGAGATTGCAGGGCCATGTCCTTATTCCGGTCGTGGAGGAGATGTGGTTAGCAATGAGGGATGAGAGACTGCGCCAGTTAACCGGCAAAGAGGTCATTATATCAGGTATGTAAGTTAGATTTTTTGCTTGTTAGCTCGACTTTAGGCTATAACACCAGCTATTGCTGTACCCTGCACGTCGTCCGGCGTTTTCATCATCCAATTTGCGTATAGTTCAACTTTTCTGTTTATATCTCAGGTTTGGTTAATCATACTGGAGCCAAGCTTGGGCACATGCTTCCTTATAATGATGCAGAATCTCACGATGACCTTGGGGTCATAAGATCAAAGGTCAAGGTCACTGACCTTGGTAAAACTTTGTTTTTTTCATCATTAACATTTTCCATTTAGCTCAACTTTTCTGTTTATATCTCAGATTTGG
>CM067375.1:93890371-93940371 GCA_034401795.1 Chaetoderma sp. LZ-2023a
AATGCGACTGATAGCAACTGTAATATTCAACTAACGAAGTCAAACGTAACCACTAGTGAATTATTTGCCAACGAGAAAATCGGAGTAGTGTTGCAAACGTTCGGCGAGACGGTGGAAATCCATTGCGACGGACGACTGACGGACCGATGTAGGGTGAGTAATGGTGTGTATGCATTGATGTCTGGAGAATGCGGGTATAGTGGTAGGGGCTGGCGATTCGAGCATGTAGCGTCTTATAGTCGGACGTACACTCGAATAGGCCTAGCCATTGAAATGCCCCACTTGGATGTGTCCGGCGTTCTAAATCAATCCATGATAGTTGACCATTTAAAGCTACAACCGTGGAACCATTTACAAAAGTCTAAGTACGTGCCGCTAGCACCGTTATCCATGATCGACCCAGTGATGGTCGATGGCATTGGGGTACATTCTTTCGTATCATATTCAACGGGTTCCTTCGTAGTTGTGTTAGTAATTGTGCTTATATTATATAAATGTGGCGTGTTATCACGCATGTGGAATGCGCTTAAATGCAAGCCACGTGCGACCCATAAATGCAAGCCACGTGCGGCCCATAGTAGTGAACCGCATATCATTGCACCAACTATTCAGACCCAGCAGCCCCGGAGACCTGCAGCTCTACCGGAGCCGCTGCGGATGGCAGCCGGGTTGTCGCCTAATGCTGACGCCAGGACTGAGATCGACCCGACGGCTGCCGAATGGATAGAGATGGAGACGTACGTTGACGTGGTGGATCCTAACGTAAGCATAGACCGCTGGGAGGTATCACCATGACATTTTGGCACTAACTTTATATGTTTCCACTGGAACAGTAATTGGTGAATATTAAATGTTGTAGCACGAACATTAGTATGGTGTCATGTTGGTACTGTATTATTTAATAGGAAAAATTCACATGATCTGTAATGATATTTGCACTGTAGGATTAAGGACTGACATTTATGGTGACGTCGTCATGATCAGATGACGTCATTAGAGCAATTGATTGTGGTATATCATACTATTGTATTGCTTGATTGATCGTATTGTTCTCTATGTTAAGTTACGCGTGGATCAAGGTTATCGACCACGGTTTAATGATGCTATTAATGTGTTTCCGGGGGCAGTCTTTTGCGCACGATATTCTGCTACCCGGACATGTATGTTTGTATAATTATCAACCATACACTAACGAATACTACTAATGTATTTCCGAGCATCCCGCTACTCGGACAAGTATTGATGTATAGTATATTGACCTGTAATGTTAAGTTGTTGATGATTGGACGACTATCGGGTGGTATCCGTTCAGGCTGCTGGTATAGGTTTGGGTTGTTGATAGTCCACAACGAGTTAGTTGACACTCTCTTAAGGCCTTAAGAGAGATGGTCAATTAACTTTGGTTGAGGGGCGTATGTAGATATCGGATTGTCTTCTGGGGGGTCATGACCCCGGGGACATCTTATATTTGCAGTCTAAGACCTCAGTGAATTACTATATTTGAATACCAGGCGAGCTAAGGAACAGATAACACAATGAGCAGGAAAATAATAGCCCGCTCTAGTGTGTGCATCAAGTCGATGCAAAACTGACGCGAAAATGTAGCTGAAACAATAAATGAAATTGGAATAGAATAGACTAAGACTTAGGGCAGTAAGCTGATGGAGTCTGTCAGTGGTTAAAAGACGAAAGTTGTTGCTGCAGTCGCGGCATAACCTTTTATAGTATTCAGCAGAAGTTACGACCAATAGTTTTCCATATATTCAAGCGAGAGCGTCGGTAGGGTGCTACGGACAGAGTGTACGTAGCACAGACTGAATGACTCATAGAATGACGTAGTAACGTGGCGACGACCGACTTACCATAGGACCGTGATAATGTGACCGAGTTTCTATATTTCTATAGAGGCGACCCACGACACCAGATACAACACCAGATGTTGGTGAATCAGATGGGCCACATGGTCACTACGTCATGGCACCCTTGTAAAATGCAGGCGCAAGCCTAATAAGCAAGGGGCCGGACGAGGACGTAGTAGCGTCTGGCGCCAAGAAGATTAGAAAACCAGACGAAAAGTTGACAGAAGACGTCCGTCAGAATAAGATATTGAGAAAAGATTAACAATGATTGTCGAAGCAATATCCATCACTGTCAGTTTATGGGGCGTTATCCGACAGATTCCATGACTCAGGAATCGGCCAAACCGCAGATGCTAGGAAGAAAAGTCGGGGTCGTGATTGGTCGAAATGATGTCATAATCCAATGGGAACCAAGAGCAACCTCCGGCGGTACGAAACCAAGATGGAGGGAGAACACAATAAAAATAGTACATAAGGGGGACTTTAACTTTAATCGAGAGTCCGGTCCGCCTCGTACCTTGTAACAAAGTTCTAGCTGAGTGTATTTTCGGTAGGCAAGAGATAGCTTGGATAGTATAGCAAACCAGAGTAGCTGGGAGTAATACTAGTTCATTAAGAAAGATAGGAAACGTTAGAATAAGTCATCGTATTTGTCGTAAACTGGTAACAGTAAAAGTTATCGTATTTGTCGTAAACCGGTAACAGTAAAAGTTATCGTATTTGTCGTAAACTGGTAACAGTAAAAGTTATCGTATTTATCGTAAACCGGTAACAGTAAAAGTTATCGTATTTGTCGTAAACCGGTAACAGTAAAATTCATCGTATTTATCGTAAACTGGTAACAGTAAAAGTTACCCACTGTGTAGATTAATTATAAAGTTAATAAATCTCATCACCGTGTATAATATTCAAGGCAAAATAGTTTGGTTTATTGTGTTCCTGGTTAGCTCTGAATTGCACGGAGAAACACCGTGCCGAATCATCAAATCTTGTTGGTCCAGTCAGATCAGGCCCGGATACGAAAACAAATATCGTCTAGTACATCTTTAGACGAGGCGAGCTCATATCACTCTCTTTCATCCTCGGTAAGACAGGTTGTCGCAGCAACCTCACATACAAGTCTTGCCGAAGCGGGAAGAGAATCAACTTACAAGGACCCGAAGATCAGAAATCTTCAACTTGAAGCTTCTGGGGGTATACGGGTTGGACAGTTTTGTTTCGGGCACGCTGGTGTGAGTGTGCAATTTAACGCGAAAACTGCAGATTGACAATAGTTTGCGGATTAGAAGAGCGTTTTGGATTGTTTCCTGTACGGAACGGAAAGGCTGATGACATTAATGATAGTAATAATGTGAATAATTATGTATGGTAATAATAATGATTATAAAAAGTTGTTGCCTGTTCATACATTGATGGGAAAATTTGGATATAATCCCATATAGTTTGTACAAAGTCTGGGTGTAATAAATTTATCAGTATCAGTATAATGTCACACACTTTAATATTTGACAGGAATATCCGTGAAAGAAATGTATTTTAATGTGGATGGACACACCCCCCCCCCCCATCCATAGAGATGGATCGATCCCTGAAATCCCTGGCAATCAATTTCCAGAAACCTATCCAGGTAAGCTGTTGAATATTTTGACAGCAACGGCCTCCAGACAAATATTCAAAAGCACGTTTCTTAAATAGTAAAGACAAACAATTCATACACCAACGCTTAGTCAGTCATCAATTATGTGTTCGTGACAAGTTCAAGTTCTCTTTATTTCTTCCAGGCTATACAATCGCATATGGAGCTAAATATATTTACATTAAATAGTGGCGGTGGAGTAATATTTTTTAACTCGTTTACATGGAATATACATTTCTCCTTAGGACACTGTTATCTTTGCATTTGTGTTCCAAAATCATGATCAGATAAGCTGCCGAATATATTCGAACCAGTCTGATGCTGATGATGTCTTAGGAAACAATTATCCCCAGTCAGTCTAGTCACAATATACTCAACACCATATTCTTACACCTTATTGAATCTATGGATACATTAAAGGATAACTAACCTGATCTCATGATATCTATGCAAATGATCTAATAGGCCACTCATAAACTATGCATGTATTTTCAGCTTTTTATCGTGCCGCAAAGAACAAATTACACTGTGCCACTTTAGAACTTTAAGGTGATAAATCTGACATATTTTCCTAGGTCTTCTCTAATAAGTACACCTATTCCACCTGCTTTCTCCTCAAATTTTCTTGGCTTTCCGAGAAAGATGTAGTTTGGGATTGATACAGTGTCGAGCATAGATATTTTGGTTTCATTTAAACATAATATATCATGTTCATTCAGAAAAGAGTAAAATTCTGGGATTTTTAATTTAGTTTTCAAGCCACATACATTTAAAACGGCGATATGCAATAAACCTGCTTTATTTGAGCATGATTGTAAATCATGTACTGTGTCACTATATTCAGTTCTGTCGCTATCATTATCAGTCACAATATGACCAACAGTAGTATTGTCAATAGTGGCAGCAGTATTTACAAAGCTATATACGAACTTATCTACTTCATTCATGACGCAATTGATTATGACGCCAGTCTACACATTTTGTAGTTGATTACGACGTCATATAATTGATGGATATACCGGAGTCCTCCATTGGAACTTGCTAAGCCTCGTTCCAAATGAAGTCTTACTAAAGTCACGTGATAAATTGTATATGAAATACCCACGAGTTTCAGCTGCTCTATATACCATCATAATATCCTCTTGAAAATGAGTTCATTATTGTCGACAGTGTGCAGAAACGTATTTAATGACAGAAAATTGTGGAAATTTTGTAATACTCCTTAGTTCGACGATGCTGGTATATGGTTATGTCAGAACATGAAAAATGTACTGAATCAATATTATATTGACTTCTGGGAGCTGTGGATTCGAGAAACTAGAATTCCATTGAAAGTCAAGATGCACCTACACGTTCCTACATGATGTTTGTCAATGGAAACTCACCACTGTCCACACTGTCTAATCTCTAACTCAGCACATTGCAAACTCTACAATACGGTTCCACTATCTCTGGGGATAGCGCAACAGCGAAGGACACTGCTTGGACATGGGCTTCGAATGGCAATGAATATGGCGGCTCAGAATCAATTGGAGGGTTCAGTGCTGGGTGCTAATTAGGAAAAGGGCACACACACACACACGCACACACACAAACACAGCCGCACGCACATACGCACGCACATGCCATAACAACATCAACGTGGTAAGTATTTTTAGACCAGACCAAGACGCATTTCCAACATTAGGATAATGTATTGCGGTTTAGATGCTGATATTTCATTGCTATACCTGATGTTACCGTGCTTGATAATGGCGTGAGATCTAGTGAAGTTATGCTATATATGATGCTACCTTACTTGACAATGGCATGGGATCTAGTGAAACTATCCTATATCTGATGCTACCTTGCTTGACAATGGCTTGGGATCTGGTGGAGTTATGCTATATCTGATGTTATCTTGCTTGACAATGGCGTGGGATCTAGTGAGGTTATGCTATATCTGATGCTACCTTGCTTGACAATGGAGTGGGATCTAGTGAAGGTATGTTATATCTGATGCTATTGTTACGGAGTTGAGCCTTAATCAATGAAGTCTAGGGCGAACATGATTTGTGAAGTATGACAGGTGACATGTGACCTTTATTAAATCAGAATGCAATTGGTTCTAGTGACACAAGAGTTCCATATACAGGAATATTAAGCCCACACCATAACAAGACACCCTTTCCTGTTGTTAATTATGAATGAAATTACAACTACTTAAGGGAAAGATGTTGCACTGGCTCAGTGTAGTTACCTTTAGGATTAGCTGAATATTTTGAAACTAATTTGACTGGGAGCTGGTACTGCCTAAGTCATCAGATAATTGAACTTCAAGACACCAGCTGAATATTTTGAAACTAGTATATGGCAGGTAGCAGTAAAACCTTCTAAATGTAAGTAATAAGAGACACCTGTTTTAAGTGACCATCTGGTAATTCACCATGATTGAATAAGATATGTAGGATTAAATTTGAGAGGAGAAAATGTTCATTAAAACAAACAAATAAACATATTTATTTTGGGCCCATTCAACATTTGAAACATTACAATTTAAACAATAAATAGAAGTTATTGATGATGCTGTATAAGAATAGCTTTAATAATTCCTTTGTAAAATTAGGAATAGCAGCAGGCCTTAATATATGGTCTGCACCATGGACAGATTATTAATACATGTAGTCAATTATTTCCTAGTACGACAATATTAAACAGTATCGACAGGTAATAGGCGTTGTGGACAAGCAGAATCTGGACAGACTGTGACTGTACTCAAATCCTAAGAGCCTGTCAATACTATCCACAATTAGTTTGATTTCGCAGACAGCAACGGAATGAAGGAAATTTCAATTTCCCTTTCTCCGAGATCTAACAATACTCACCATTCTGTTACTTCTGATATACAGCTGGCCTTGACAGCGGCTCTAGGATTATAGACTTAGAAAGCTTTACCGACTCCTGGGAACCGGGTACTCGGCTCCCAACTGCCGAGTACCCGTCTACCATAGAGCTCATATTGTTTTCATAGCCTCCAAACAAGAGAAAACTATGGCTTGCCTCCGTGGGGCTGGGAGGCTGGGTCCGTAACAGAATGGTGAGTATTGTTAGATCTCGGAGAAAGGGAAATTGAAATTTCCTTCATTCTCCTTCGATCAATACTCACCATTCTGTTACTTCTGATATACACCAGATTTGGTCAGTAACCTGGTGGGAAGGGGCAAGCCATAAATGCTACCTTTTGCCCCTTGGAGAAAGATTTTAGACTTCAAACTTGACTAACGGAGACCTAAAAGGACCGTCAAGTTCACGGAACCGAATCACATTCGCATCACCGCCCCCCCCCCTTTTTTCCTCCTAAGAAAAGGGAGAGAACTCACGAACATGTATCTCGCCTGAAACCACAAATATGCCAAGAGGGTTAACTGCTCCCTGCATATTCCATGTATTAGCCTGGGAATGAGCATGAATATATACGATGAATGAACATGATACATATCCATCATACAAAAAACTCTCACTATTGAGTTACCTTATGATAATTGGACTCCAGACGTACCGCCTCCAACCATTCACTGGTCCGGCCATCAGTGACACAATCTGGTTGTCATCCTCTCGCTTGACCATGCCTGCTTTAGGTTCTTTTCTTACCAAAGTGAAAAAAGGGTGAAGAGCAGTGTGGTCACTAACTATCGTTTCAAAACAGCTAAAGCGAGTGGATTGGCCGAGTCTGACACATCCCTCATATAGTAATCCGTAAATGAGGACTCACAGTGCCATTGTGCAATGGCCATGATGTCCTCTAACGGAACACCATTGTAAAGGGCGGTCGAGGCGGCTATTCCTCTGACATCGTGTGCCCTTACACCTTGCACCTGGTGCCCAGTCGCCATCTCGTGAGTAGTCTGAATGCATTCGACCACCCAACGATAGACAGTATCCATGGATGCGGCGCCATAAGGCTTCTTATGGCAGATCCACAGATGGCTATCGTTCGACCGTAACGAGTCAGTCCGTTTCTTGTACTTAGTCAAAGCACGACCGGGCACCAGACACTGGCATCACGATCAAACCTAGTTAACCTCGGTATAATGATCGGTTTGCCGGGATATCTCAGATTGGTTCTTTGACATGAACTCTGCTCTTGGCAGAAGACGCAGACCCTCTCCAGAGACAATAAATCGGTCCCTCTCTGCCGAAAGCGCATGGATCTCACTGCGCCTTCTAGCTGAGGAAGCTGCCAATAGAAAGACCGCCTTTAGAGTCAAATGCTTTAGACTAGCCGAACGCAACGGTTCGAAAGGGTGCTTTGCCAGTACATTAAGCACTAAAGATAGACTCCAGGCTGGAATGACTACCGGTTGTCTCGGTCGGAGATTGCTCATTCCGTTCACCATCACATTTAACTGGGCCACCTCTGGACTATCCCTGTTGGCTAGACAAGGGATAACTGATGCCAAAGCTGACTTGTATCCAGGAACTGTGACGGCAGCTAGTCATGAAAAGAACAGCTCACAGAGAGTCTGCTATTTGCTGAATAGTGGATTGAAAGGTATCAATACCCTTTTCTTCACACCAGTCTGCAAATCTGTTAACCTTGTTGTTATATGACTTGAGGGTTGACCTCCTTCTCGCAGCCGCGATGAAATCAGCAGCCTGTCGAGAAAAGCCTTCCGACGTGGAACGTTGTTTGATAACATCCACGCAGTCAATTTGAACATTTCGGGACGCTCGTGTAGGAAGCGTCCCTTGGCCTGGGAGATTATGTTCGGAATCTCGGGCAACTGCACAGGATTTTCCACCAGCAGATCTAGAAGATCCGTGAACCACGCCCTGCTCGGCCAATACGGCGCTATTAGCAGGACCAGAGACGGTTCCTCCCTGACCTTCACCAATACCTTCGGTCGAAGAATGGTGGGTGGGTACGCGTAAGCGTGCATCCCTCTCCAGCTTATCGCCAGAGCGTCTGTATCGACGGCATTTGGATCTGGAATCGGCGAGATATACGTCATGATTTGAGCATTTTCCTTTGTGGCGAACAAGTCCACGTTGGGTTTGCCCCAATGCTCGAAGATCCGTCGCAGAACTGGAGGGTTGAGGGACCATTCTGTTGGCAGAATTCTCTGTCTGCGAGACAAAGCATCCGCCAGAATGTTCAATCGGCAAGGAATGTGAGCTGCTTTCAAAACAACCGAGTAATTCCTGCACCATTGAATCAAGTGCCACACTCTGATACACAGAGTGGGCGACCTGGTCCCGCCTTGGCGATTTATATATGATACTACTGTCGAATTGTCCGACCGTATCAATATCACCTTGCCCCTGATCATCGGAAGGAACTCTTCCAACGCCAGTTCCACTGCCATCATTTCCAACAGATTGATATGCAGCTGACTCTCCGGGAGAGTCCATGTGCTCGAGACCTGGTGTTCTCCCAGGCAGGCACCCCACCCCTCCAGCGATGCATCCGTGTACACGGACAGCTGGGGGTGGGGTAGGTGCAGCGAAACCCCTACTAGGAGATTATGACGCTCCTTCCACCATACAAGATGCGACATTATCAGCTCCAAAACTGGTAACAGTTTTGACAGGGGTTCTGTTCTCTGTTTCCACAGACACATCAGATACAACTGGATAGGCCTTCGCATTAGAGCAGCGTACGGGATAACCTGCTCCATGGAGACCATCATGCCCAGCATCTGAAGGAACCGCCTCGCCTGAATGTGGTTTCCCACTCGAAAACTCTTGAGGATGGCTAACAGAGACACCACTCTGGGCTCTGACGGGTACACCCTGCCCTCCTCGAGATCGAATCGCATCCCCAAATAAACGAAATGTTGAGTGGGCGTCAACTCGGATTTCTTCTCGTTGACTATCCAGCCTAGATCTGAAAGTAACCTCAGAGTCAGAGCAGTATCCACGTTCAACCTGGCTGCCGAGTCTGCCTTGATCAGCCAGTCGTCTATGTAGGTGTGTAGCGCCACGTTCTCTTTTCTGAGAAACGCTGCCACCGCAAGGACCACTCTTGTGAAAACCATCAGAGCTTTCGACAGGCCAAATGGGAGAACAATAAACTCCCATACTTGATTCTGAAACGCAAATCTCAGAAACCTGTGACAACTCCTGTTCATCGGAATGTGGAAATATGCATCTTTCAGATCGATCGATACACACCACATTCCTTTCCTCAATCCCACCATTACCGACCTCGGCGTTTCCATCTGGAACCGAGGCGTATGGATAAACCAATTTAATGGCCTGAGATTGAGTATGGGTCTCCATCCCCCTGTGCTCTTGGGGACAAGGAACATGTTTGAATAGAAGCCTGGAGTGTTTCGGTTTGCTGGTTTTATTGCTCCCTTCAGAAGCAAACCCGACACTTCCTTTTGAACGGCTTCTAACCTGTCTGGCTCCCTTGGTACGGGTGTCCAGACAGGTGCCAAAGACAGATTTTGTAGTGGAAAGTCCCACCACTCCGGCATGTAACCCTGGGATAACCATCCCCGGACCAGACTGTCTGACGTCACACCTCGCCAGGCCTCGACGAAACGCATGAGCCTTCCACCAACCATAGACGCCTCGACGTCTAACGGGGTTGTCCGGCTCGTAGTCCGCTCCCCCTCTTTCTTAACGAGAGAGAGAGAGAGAACCATTTCGTTCTAGGCACGACGGATATAACTGGCACCGCTGTTCCTGTCGCACAGGCGCGGTCCAGACGGAAATCATACTGTAAACTGTCCTTTCTGTAGATGCCTACATCACCACCTTTTTTAGTTGGCCTGTGTTTTTCAATGAATTTGTAATTTTGCATATTAATTAAGTCCAGTGGTGAGTCAGGTTTCAACCATGTCTCGGTAATTCCTATGACGCTAAATTCATGTGAGCTGGAATCCATAAAGTTATTAAATTTATCAAAACTTTTTAGCAGCGATCTAATGTTAATATGAATCATTGAAAAGGTGATAGCATCAGTACTCTTGATAATATTATCATTAAATTCTTTCTGAAGTATATAGTCACAGAGTGGAAAATTCATACCTTCATTATCAATATCTGTTTCAGAGAAATTTGTGTATTTATTGCCCTGGTTAGAAGTATTTAGCTTGAATGGGTTTACAAGTATGTTTGCATTTATATATGTACTGTAGTCATATTTGGAACCTAGGATATTAAGCAGAAATTCGGTATCGTTTTCATAGTGATTAAAAGGAAAATTAGTTTGGTTACATTGAAAACACCACCATGACTCATCAGAACTCTGGAGTTCTTCATAATCTGTGATAGTTAGCCCTTGGGAGCATCTTAAATGCACCCAATCACCACAAGTCACATAGAATTGCACGCTGATTAGATTTGACAGGTTTCTTGCAGGATAAGCACGGGAACCGGACAGCAAAACATGGGGTGGCTAAAGGCTATTGCTGGCTACTGTGATGGAGAGATAGTGTTCATCTAATAAAATGAGATTATATATAATGTTAATGGATTAGATGGACATAGTTATGATATTGTCTGACAGTAAGAGAAGATCTATTGTTGGAGTTTGATAGATCAGAAGTAAAGCGAGGCGACATATATGGGTAGCGGTGAGCATTTATGTAACCATAAGTTATGCCAGTTAGGCCATGGACAGATATGAGCGAAGGCAGGGTTGGCGAGTTTTGGACACTAGTGGTTTAAACCGCGGTTTAAACCATGGTTTAAACCGACCGCCCAAAATAGGTTTTGGACACCTTAAATTGTCCAAAACTGTCCAAAAGCTAAAATATTGGTATAAAAAATATTTTTCTGAAATGTAATTTTCTTAAAACAACTATATAGCATTTAGACACATACAGGTACATGTACATATTGATGGATGGTTATCTACATGTATTTTTGGATACTTTATTGCTATATAATAATAATAATAATAATCTAAAAGGACACATATGATTTCAATAAATTAGGAGTCTTATTTGCTTCTTTCTATAATCCATGGGTTAATTTTTTTCAACTTTTGTTTGTCTTAAATGTTTTAACTCTGTATATTTCGACCAGTTGTGTTAAACCCACAGAAACCCTATTTAATCAATAATGTAAACATATTAGACTACCTATGTACAGCTAGATGTTTATATTATTGGGAACTGTCTCTGTGTCTAAATCTATTTCTTGCAAAATGTTCATGGCCTATGGAAGAATCTTAAACTCATAGAGAAAATATAGTCTGCTAAGATGTTGTTTCAACAATTAACTGATGACCCTTGCTCTCTAAGGCTATTTTAGAATGCACTACTCAGTACACACATTAGCTATGTTTACATAAGATCTAATTTGACTGGAAAACAAATTTACTCGTGAAATGACTGCCGCTTTTACTAAGCCAGTCATTTCAGTGAAAAATTTTCAAAAATTTGTGCTAAGTTGTGTTTAAAAGTCATAATGTACAATGTAGGTAAGGTTACTATTCACTGTAACTGTCTTGGCCGCATAGGGGTTATCAACAGGATGGCTCACCTTTAGTTCAGATACCTGAGTTAATTATTCTCTTTGCCATGCTAGTAATAGAGCCAGGTCTGATAATCTCTGATAACCACAATCACATGCTGAGCCTCTTTACAATTCAATGGTATAGGTGTGATAATTGGCCTGTGAGGGCACTGGCTTAAGATTAGAAATAACACACAATGATCTGCTTAACCCTATACTTTCTGCAACCAAGGGTTTTCAGAAATACTCTTGCCTGAATACCTTTACTACAGTAATATTATGAAAACAATTTGGCATAGCAAACTAACACCCTTCAGATAGACTGATGCAAACAGTCAAACTAATATTCAGCAAGTCCCAAAGTTTTGAAAATAAATAAAAACATGCATCCGTAATAGGCTTGGAGTAGAGAAAGCGTCAAAGCTAGTGTTTTGCTACAGGATGTTGAGAGGGCTGTCTGATTTGGACTACTAATTAAACCTAATTAAGCCTTTTAAGTTTTAATTGTATGTATTTGATAAAAATGTAATAATAACTCATATAATAAATGGATTTGTTTAATATAGTGCTTTTGATGCAATCTCTGATTTCTTGTTATTTTTTAATAGGATTATGATGCATAAGAGTATGGTGATATGTCCAACATAGTTTTGGACAGTTTTGGACAATTTTGGACTGGTTTAAACCATTTAAGACAGGTTTTAGACAGGTTTTGGACAATGTCTGCTCAAAGTTAGTTTTGGACTGTCCAAAACCCAACCCTGAGCGAAGGTAAGGTCAGGTGACATGTATTTTCGGAGAATGACGAGTATTCAGATCACAGGTTAGACAAGCCCTAGGCATTGGGATCGTAGCTATATTTATGGATACTCACGTAACAATCATTTAAGTCATTGAAGATAGAACATCTTAGCCCTTACAATGTTACATTGAGAAGTTTCAAAGAAAGTAGAATCTTTGTGATATTGAACGTATACTGTTGTATCTTTTGAAGTCAACCTGACTGGGAACCATTGCTGCCTAAGACAGCAACGGCTACCAGACAAATTTAACCGAAAATATTCAACAATTTACCAAAGTGGTGACTTTGAAAATGAGATATATTGGGAGTTCATCGTTGAACGTGTTGGGTAACGGTTTCAGGCATATAAGCATTGTTGTTACCTCACCTACCTAGGTAATTGGTAGAACAGACAGATGTACATTTGGACTACATTTAGCACATACAATATAACAGTATGTACAACACCACTTACCAAAACAGACAGACAATAGATAACACATAGTGGTTTGTGTACTATATATTACCGTGTTGAGGATTTGCTTGGTGTCACAGTTTGCCAACTATTCTATGTGGATTCAAGTGATATCATCAGCTGTAGAATAATAATATGAAAGATTAGAACATTACATACATTTAACCCTTTCACGGCAGGCCAGCCTCTGCAGTGGTCTTGAGGAACTTCCATTTTTTCCAGGCCAAAAGAATGCCATTTTTGAAATTTTAAAACTAAAATTTTAACACTAGAATGACTGACTCGATAGCGGAGCCCTTCATTCAAGTGGTACACCCTGGGAAAAATAATCTCTTGGCTTGCAAAGGGCATTCATGATATTTTTGTTTTCTTGACCAGATTATCCATTACAGGGTTAAATAAATACATATGCATCCATACATACCATTTATACACACTTGGAAACACATAGTCATGATATTGTCTAGCAGGTAAGTTCATTTATGGATATTCAGGTAACAATCATTTGGGTCATGGAAGCTAGAACAGCTGTTGTAAACGTACAGTTTAATGCAGGGGAAACAATAATTTAATGTCACGTGACGTCATCAATCATTCATTATTCAATGAGTGTCCGTGGGTGCATACGACATACCAACAGTCAATTTAAAAACAACAGCGAGGACACAAACTGCGAAACATGATTAGATGACGATGACAAACAGGTGGACAGAATTCAGACCCTTCTCCGGCGTAACGAACATTGAAATTCTGTGTGGTCTTCTTGGCAACGCGTCCAACAACATTTGTTCGACCGGTCAAGTTCAAAGTTGCTTTATTTCATGGTTTTTTCTATACAATAAATACAATCTAAACAGGCAGTCCATCAAAGGCATGGCCTATTGAGTGATGGACTCCTTACACACATTACAACATTTATACATTGACATATATATATACGACACACAAGACAGTGGCACAGTGACAAAATGGTGAAAAGCTACCTTGATATGAAAGTCCAGGACTATTTTGGTTTGTTTTGTGGAGTTCGGACATAAACTTTGATATATATATCATATATACATGTATTTAATACATATATGTCTTCCATTAGGCAGTGGGTGGGTAGGGCTGTCCCTTCTTTGATGTTTACATAGATATATGCCACTATGTGCACAAACATAAAACACACAGCATTCAAACACATATTTATGGCATTAATATTTAAATACACTCATACATATTTACTTAACTTGACTTAATTAAACATATATTATACATATACTCCCTAATTACATCATTATCTCATTTTATTTAAATTTAGTTTGGAGTGGTTTATTATTATATAGGACTTTTGTATGCTACTGAGGGTGTGGGGGGGGGGGGGCAGGGAAGAGCTCATCACTGTAATATAAAGTTGAGATGGTTAGAGTTTGTTAAGAATCAATAGATGCGTTGATCGTTTGTGGGTTATTTAGGTGTAGTAGTAGTGAAAGTAAACTGTGAAGTATGTTTGTGTTTAGACTTCTTACTTCAATTATTAGGTTGGGTTAGTTTATCTATAGTGGTTGTGGTGGTGGTGGAATGTCATTAGGCTTGTATTATTATTAATTAGCAGAGAATCTGTGACCATCAGGTATAAATATATTAATTTAGTATTTGTCGATCATAGATTCCCTGGCAATCTTCTTATAGGATTTCAGGTTTAATATGCTATCGCGTATTTTTGTACTGGTGCTGTTCCATAGTTTTGTGGCTGCTATTGTAATTCGTCGTTTTCCTATTTCTGTTCGTGTAAATTGAGTGTGTAAATTGTGTTTTGTCCTAGTGTTGTGTTTGTGGATGTCTGTGCTTAGTGTGAAATTGGAGGCTATGGATTGTGGTAATGTATTGTGGTGAAACTCCTTTACAATGGTGTACATCTGTAGTTTGCCTATGTCCTTTAGTTTTAATAGCTTTTCTGACTTGAATATATTCTGGCCCTTTGCTGGTTTAGAAAAGAGTTTTAGTGCCTTTTTCTGTAGACTTTGTAGTTTTGTTAGGTTGCTTTTGTGTGTATTCGTCCAGATAGCGTTACAGTAGGTGAGATGCGGAAGAACAAGGGTGCAGTATAGAGTTTTAATTGTAGCTGGTGTCATGTAAGGTTTTAGTCTTTGTATGACACCTATGCCTCTTGCCACCTTTGCTGTTACCATCTCGATTTGTTTAGCCCAGGTCAAATGTTTATCCAAATATACTCCCAAGAATTTGGCAAATAGGGCCTCCTCAATTTCTTTTTTGTTTATGTAGATTTTTGGAATTTCATCTTTTTTTAGTTTGAGGTTTGTAAATAACATATAATTTGTTTTGTCAACATTCAGCGATAATTTGTTTATTGAAAACCAGTCAGTAATTTCTTCCATTTCCTTATTTGTTTTTCTGTATAAGGTGTCTATGTTGTCATCGCAGCAAAAAGCATTTGTGTCATCAGCGAACAGTATTAGTGACATGTGCTTGCATATGTTAGGTAGATCATTCATGTAAAGAAGAAACAGCAATGGGCCAAGAATAGATCCCTGAGGAACACCACAAGTTAATTGCCTGTTTTCAGAGCATATTTCATTATATTGTACGCATTGTGTTCTTTTACTTAGGTAGTTCTGGAACCAGGTGAGTGCACTGCCTCTTATACCATAATAGGCAAGTTTTTCTAGTAAGATCTGGTGGTTGATAGTGTCGAAAGCTTTTGAAAGGTCCAAGAAGATGCCTATTATACTTTGGGTTTTTTCCAGTGATTCAATAATTTTTTCTGTCATTTCGGCTATTGCATGCATTGTTGAATGTTTCTCGCGAAATCCATATTGCGATTTGTATAAAATTGACTTTTTGTCCAGGTAATTTGTCAGTCGATTGTACATAAGGCGCTCTAGTAACTTGGAGAAAAGTGGAAGTATGGAGACTGGTCTATAGTTTGAGAAGTTAGTAGAATCCTTGGCTTTATAAATTGGTGTAACACGTGCTATTTTTAGTTTTGATGGGAAAATGCCTTGTGCTAGGGATAAGTTGCAAATGTGACTAAGTGGGATAAGGATATCCATAACACAGGTTTTATAAATGCGCCACTTAAAACCATCGATTCCGGCACTTTTGGCTGGGTTGAGTTTGTTTAGAACGTTAAAGATCTCTTCAGTGCTAGTAGGGTTAACGAAGAATGATGATTGATAGCTGCCTGTAAGGTAATCAGAAATTTTTTTCTCGGATGTTGATTGAATTTTGTTCAGGATTATGACCTTCACCTTGGACTTGGACTTGGTCTTCTTTCATCTGGACCAACGCATACGGCATAGGCCTACTATTCGTTTACATAGGGGTTAACAATACTACATTGACGTTTAAAAACATATTCCCGATAGCCAAACTTATGGCATAATTTACGCGTTGAAATCTTCTAAATTCATGATTTGTCCTTGTTGTTCACGATCGCTATATCTCCTTGCTTTCTTTTTTGGGAGAATCACCACTATCCGGCAACCCATGGCATCCACAGATATAGTGATCTGTAGACTAACTGCGCTCTCTGAATTGCCACGCAAAAAGATCTAAGTTCTGATATTGATCCACTAACTATATAATTGAATACAGGTATTATTGATGTGTTGTCATAATATAATTACATAATAATCTATACATCTGTAACTATATAAATAATAACTATGTCTGGCTTAAAATTAATTAGTCCTGAAAGTTTCAATGCTACCATATTGATGCTAATATTTTCTATAAGTGTCTTGAACCACCATAACTGATTTGTGTATAAATCGAAAATGAACAAGGAAATATGCACCAAAATCTATCAAATGAACCATCCCAAGCGATTTAATCAACATGACCTCATAACACTACCCCCATGGAAAAGAAAGAGTTACCATAGAAACTCTATTCTATACGGGTAAACACATAATAATAAGCAAATAACACAAACACAGTTCCTAATCATTTATTACATTTCGAAACATTGACACAAAAGTAATCATGTTATTGACCATGATTTATAAACATTTAAAGAACAGATTTAAATATCTAATAATTAAAGCGCACTGTACACGAATGAACATGATGATCCAATTATAAATCAAATTAGTCTGAATTCAATTGATGTTTTAGCACGTATTTAGCACTAGTATTACAAAATAACAACACAGATTGTACTAGCACACACTAATTCTGCTCAAAGTCTGAAACTATTTACAAATTATGACTCCAACGATAACTTAATATGAGAGGTAACATGGAAAACATAACACAACCAGTTCTTTTGTTGTCTCCCAATTTCCAATACAAAAGGGGTATGCCAAGGTCTGTTCAGATGATGGATACATGCCTTTTAGCACAGCCCAATTATACCAGGAAAAGGATTCTTAACATGCCCAGTCAACCCAGTTTGGATTAGAGAACCCGACCGTTATAATTGACTGGCAAAGCATTAGTGTTAAGAACATAGACAGAACCAACTGTATCATGTTTCCCAAATACCACTCAACTTGACACATATCATGGAATGTAGTGTATTGTCAGTTATGAACTCTAGACAACGCATCTGCTAAGATGTTGTCTTTGCCTTTTATATGTTTGATACAAAGGTCATAATCCTGAACCAATTGCCCTGTAGGTGGGGCTTAGAATACACCTTCCGTATCCTCTGCGTGTCGTAAGAGGCGACTAAAGGAGGTACAGGTGAGGTAACCCTGACAGAAACCTCGAGTGCTGAAGACGGAGGTTCCAGGCCACACGGCGCACTCTAATAAACCATGGATCCACGCACTTAACGCTTATGATCATGTCGATAGTCACTTACAGGACTGGCGGCATGATCAGCGAACGAAAAGAAGAAGAAGAAGTCCTGAACCAACAAGCTCCAACGAAATAGCCTCTGACTCTTGCTTGAGATTCTGTTCAAGAAAGTCAAAGGATTATGGTCAGTGTAAACCTCAATAGAATGCTTAGAAGAATTTAAGTACACATTAAAGTGTTCTCACGCCATCAAGAGAGCTAGTGTTTCTTTCTCGATGACAGAATAGTTCAACTGATGTTTGTTGAACTTTTGTGAATAATAAGAGTCTGGATGTTCAATTCCATATTCACTTCATTGTAATAATACTGCTCCAATACCTAGATCGCTTGCATCAATATGAAGAATCAAAGGTTTGTTGAGGTCAGGAGCTACTAAAACTGGCTCAGAGAAAAGTACAGACTTTATGCTGTTAAACGCATCTTGGCAAAGTTGTGACCAGACGAAGGGTGTGTTCTTTCGGAGTAGACCAGTCAATGGAGATGCAGTCAGAAAAGTTTCTACAGAAACGTCTATAGAATCCAGCCATCACTAGAAATCGCATTATCTCTTTCTTAGTAGTGGGAGGTGGATAAACTCTGATCGCTTGGACTTTAGCTGAAACCAGTCAAACTCTCCCTTGGCCAACCTCGTGCCCCAAGTATGTCATAGTGGCATGGGCAAACTCACTTTTTGAAAGATTTATTGTCAAATTTGCTTCTTGCATTCTGATAAAGAACCTTTGAATCGTTTTCAAATGTTCTGTCCAGGTTTTAGAATGGAATACTACATCATCTATATAAGGATCACACTGACCAATGTCAGAGACCATGACATTCCTTAAGCATTGGAATGTTGCAGGAGCATTTTTTAACCCAAAGCTCATTACCTGATACTGGAAAAAAACAAAAGGTGTCACAAATGCAGATATCTCTTTGGCTTTTGCCGTAAGAGGCACTTGCCAGTACCCTTTGAGCAAATCGAGCTTTGTGACAAAATTAGCATGACCAATTCTGTCTATACAGTCATCGATTCATGGTAAGGGGTGCCCATCAGACTTTGTCGGTACAGAAGCGGAAGGTACCATCAGGTTTTGGGACTAAAATACATGGACTGCTCCAGGGACTAATGCTTGGTTCAATTATGCCATTTTCAATCATATACTCAATCTCTTTTTTCATGAATTCACTTTTAGCGGATTCAGCCGGTAGGGAGGCTGTTTAATCGGTCTCACATTCTCTACCTCAATGTCATGATCGACAGCTGTAGTCCACCCAGGAGTGTCAGAAAAGATTTCAACATGATTGAAAACTAAACCAAGTATATCAGCTTGTTGTGATTCAGAGAGATGATCTAATCTTTGTGATAACACTTTCAAGGCAGATGTATTGTCTAACCTTGGCTCACAAATTTTTCCAGAGGGTTCATAGCCATCAGATGGTGAATCGTCTTCACACTTAGAATCTGAAAGATTCTCCACAAGTGCGATTGTTTTTTCACCTTCATCTGTGTCCCTTTGTATATATTTGCGAAGCATGTTAACCTGACACAATAGGGTAGGTCTTCGTTTCCCAGGTGTCTTAATCACATAATTAACATCTCCCTGTTTAAATGCAACAATGTATGGTCCCTCATATTTAGCATGCAAAGGACCATTGGTGCCTATTGATAACTTTAACACTTTTTCTCCTGGTTCGTAATTACGTTCACGGGCATTTTCATCATACCAGACTTTCATATTCGTCTGTGCCGCTTTCAAGTTGTCACGAGCAGACTTAAGTGCACTGCTAAGACTTTTTTTTCATCTGAACCACAAAATCCAACAAATTTTGTTGTTCATTTGGTGTTATGAGAAGACTCTCCCTCAACAATGTTAAAGGGCTTCGAACCGAATGTCCAAAAAACAAGCTCATTCGGTGTTAAGCCCAATGATTCAGAGTCACAAACTGTAAACATTAATAAGGGAAGCCCTTCATCCCAATCACGTTTAGTATCCTCAGAATATTTCTTCAGCATTGTTTTGCGCATCTGGTGAAATCGCTCCAAAGCACCCTGACTCTCAGGATGGTATGCACTTGAGGTTTGATGTTTAATACCTATCTCATTGCACATCTCCTGAAACACTCATGAAGTAAAATTATATCCCTGATCCAATTGTATCACTCGTGGTAGGCCAAAGGATGTAAAGAACTTTAGTAAAGCCTTCACCACAGTTCTTGCAGTGATATTACGGAGAGGGACTGCTTCAGGAAAAAGTGTTGAAGCACACATCATTGTCAACATAAATTGATTTTGGGCCTTGGTCCTTAACAGCGGACCTACAATGTCAATTATGATCTTACTAAAAGGCTCATCAAAAGCGGGTATCGGTTCTGAAGGCGCGACCGGGTTGGTTTGGTTCAGTTTGCCAACCTTTTGACAGGTATGACAAGAATGACAATATTTTGCCACATCACTATGCATCCCACACCAATAGAAATGTTTGGTTATTAAAGATGTGGTCTTTTTTCGTCCCAGATGCCCACTTCCAGGATAATCATGGGCTCGTTCCAGCACTGCCTTTCTATAAGGAACTGGAAGAAATATCTGGTGTATCTGTTTTTCGGTTTCATCTATCTGCGCGTCTCGGGGTATCCAACATCTCATCATGATCCCATTCTTTTTGTAATAACAAACTCTAAGTGGTCCAATTGCATGATCTTCAGAAGCAAATGGAACCGACTTTTGAATTACAGGATCAGATAATTGGTGATGGACCAATTTGTCCGAGTTAAACTCGAGTTCTGAAACATCACTTTTTATATCTACCTGCACCGTTACAGGTTTGTCGGCGTAACTAGTGTCCAACTCCTGGGTGCGATCTTCTAACAGCCGTCTCTTTTTCAAGGCTCGCGTCACAACACAAGCGGGAAAAATTCTCGGGACCTCCTCTCTCTGTTCAGAAAGATCCACTGGTTCACTAATTACTTGAGGAGCCACACCAAGAGAACTAGTCTCGATTGGAACAGTAACGCCAACCTGTTTTGCGATTGTAGCAGTAGAATCGTCCAGAACCGAAGCTGTGCTTCCGATCCTACCTTTAGCAAGGTCGTTCCCCAATACCAAGGTCACTCCTTTAATAGGTAAGGAATGCCTAACACCAATGTCGACTATGCCAGATACAACATTTGAATGCAGAAAAATCTTATGTATTGGTACTTTCATAGTGGTCATGCCAATACCTCGTAGAAGTATGTCAGCACCCACTGCTGATTTTTGTGAGAAGGGAAGCACAGATTCAAAAATTAATGAATGACTGGCTCCCGTATCTCTTAATATTGTCACAGGAACAAGTTTCTCCGGATCTACCAAAGAAACTAGACCCTGTGAAATAAAAGGAATATAATTAATATCTACATCTGGATAGTTTGCTAGTACAATCCCTTCCTCGTGTAATTCTTCATGACAATCACAGTTACAAACACCAGTCACAGGATCAACTAAAGTAACAACACCAACTGTTCCATGATGTTGTGCCCTGCAGACTCTGGCAAAATGACCCAGCTTGCCACATGAATAGCAAGTCTTCTTTGAGGTAGGGCACATGGCAGCCGTATGATCCAATTTGCCACAATTGAAGCAGCCAGATTTCTTGTTTCTAGATTGCGGGTTATTTTTTATTGAAAAATGTTTTTGCTGAGACATGGTGTTGTTTTTACCAAAGTTGCCAGACTGTTTATTTCTGTCATTTCTAGGACCAGTGCTACTGTCATCTTTATTCGAAGAACTGTTGTTAGACTGATTAGAGCGTGAGAAGCCTTTCTGACGGGTAAAATAGAAAGTTTGAGCTGCCATGGCTGCAGAATATTAAGCATATCAATTCCTTGCAGACCATCAATATATTGATTGCACAGTGGCTTGTGGTATGTTCTGTCTGAACTCTTCCATCAACATCAAATTTCGAAGCTTATCAAAATCTCTGTTGACTGTTTCTGAAAGTAGTCAACGATCATATCGTTTCGCCGACTCTCGGACATATTGAGGCCAGGTCTCTTGGCTTTCTCTTTTATAATGTCGGAAACGTCTTCTGTAAGCTTCTGGTAAAAGTTTGAATGCATGGAATACAGACAGTTTGATGTGCTCATAGTCACCCTTCCTATCTTCGGAAACCGCACGAGCTGCATCCATAGCTTTACCATAAAGTTTACTTCTAAGAAGAGCTGGCCAATGCCATTTTGGCCATTTTAGATCTGTGGCTACTTCTTCAAAGTCATCAAAAAAGGCTTCCACACCATCTTTTTCACGGTAATGAGGAACCATATGCATTGCTTTATCGAGCACAAACTTATCTAGAGAAGGGGAAGCTGGTATTTGTTTTAAAGCGAGCTCATGGGTTCTTTGACGCTCAGATTCTTGACACTGGCGCTCAGCTTCCTCTAAATGGCATTGTTCGGAACGTTCTTTCTGCTCACGATGTGCCTTTTGTTCAGCTACCTCATGCTTACGCATCTCACGCTCCTCATGTTTATCCTCCAACTTGAGCATTTCCAGTCCATCAGAAACAGTGAATACATCGATTACCATCTACAGCCAATAGCAAATAGATACCCCAGCTTCTTGAAAAACACAGAAGACTTCTTATCCCAGGTCTCTGAGACCTGGATACCTCCAAATTCATTCCAGGTCACGCTTGACATCGATGCTATGTATACAAACATTGACATCGAGAAGGGTGTAAATTCTATCCGTAAAGCATTCGTGAACTACCCAGACACCAACAGGCCAGACAGAGAAGTAATAGTTCTATTAGAGCTGAGTCTGAAAGGCAATGATTTTGAATTCGATGGCGAAATTTACCAACAAATTTGCGGCTGCGCGATGGGCAAGCGCTTTAGCCCATGTTTTGCCAATATTTACATAGCAGAGTGGGAGGAGGAAGCGTTAGAAAAGTGTCAAAAACAGCCCCTCATTTATCGCAGGTACCTTGATGACATTTTCATGATTTAGCAACACACAGAGGCAGAGTTTGATGAATTCTTCGAAATTCTGAACAATCACGATCCGAATATCAAATTAAAAGCAACCATTGACGCGATGTCTGTAGATTTCCTGGAGGTAACTGTATATAAAGGCCTAAATTATGAAACAACTGGCTACTTAGACTACAAAGTGTATTTCAAACCAGCCGATTCGCATCAGCTATTGCACAAAAAATCTTTCCATCCACCGCATACTTTTAAAGGAATAGTAAAATCACAAATAATCCGTTTTCATAGGAATTCGAGTGATAGGAAAAACTTTGAAGAAGCGTGCTCTACCATATTCAAAGCCCTCAAACCACGAGGTTACTCCTCACGATTCTTGCGCAAAATCAAATCTGAAACATTGGACGGCTTGGAAACCATTCCAGATAATGCCTCAAATCGTCGGCCTACCAAAATTTCTCACAATCGTCCGATTATAGGTGTAGGTGAATCTCGCAAATGCGGAAAGAAAAGGTGCAAGTTAGATGAATTTCTCCCAAACCAGAATACTTTCACGAGCTTTCAGAACAAAAGCAAGTTCCAACTTCAGTCTAATCTAGATTGTGACTCTGAAAATGTTATTTATCTAATTTCATGCAAATTGTGCCAAAAACAGTGTGTCGGTGAAACCAAATGTCCATTAAGATGGCGGGCCACTCGACACCTATCAGATATTAGGCTAGAGGAAGACACACATGTTTCCGAACATTTTAATCTTCCTGACCATTTAGTCCCTCGTGACTTTGAAATTATGCCGATTGAACAGCCACCCCTTTCAGATACGGCAGAAGAAACTGATAAACAAAGAAAACTTTGAGAATCGTTTTGGATTAAAGAACTCGAAACACAGTGGCCAAGGGGAATAAACTCGGACCCAGGCTTATCTGATCAACGTGACAAAATTCCATTTATTCTGACCTATAATCGGAAAAACGTTGAAATTTCAAAAATCTTGAAAGATGAGTATCAAAACCTACAGGAGAAACTGAAACAACCCTTTAACAAGCGTCCAGTAATTGCGTTTAAGAAAAATCCGAATTTACGTGACATCTTGGTAAAAGCAAAACTCAAATAGCTATCCAGAATATCTATCTCAATCATTCAACATTAACCCGTGCATGATGGTCAGCCAAAAACGGTCAATTTAGTGATCTTGGGCAATGTCCATTTGCCGGCGGGGATTGGAGTATTTTAGAAAATTTACCACTGTAATGACTGGCTCGGGAACCGAGACAGTCGTTCCAGTGGCATATTCTCGGGAATGGCCTTGTCTGTGCCTGCAAATGTACATTAAATAAGTAAGAGCATATTTGGATTTTACTGAAGAAATTTAACCAGTAAAGGGTTAACATTAATGCCATATGGCTTTCCTCAAACAAAATGACAAATCTCAGGCAGTAAGATAAATCAAAATATCTTAAATTTCTGAATTTTTTCAATTATTGACGATTCTGAGCCAGTGCGTTGACAATATTGACTACTACTACTCAGCCTTACTTGTGCACATTTCTACTAATGGTATGCTAATGTCGGCCATGTAAAAAGAGATTGACAATGAAAACATGACTTATGACATATGAGTTCAATTGACACAGTAGGCGGGCACACGGGCGGGTAGGCAGGCAGGGTGTGGGCAAGGAGGCGGACGCAAGCACCGATACACTTTGGTATGTTGCTTATCTTCAATGATAATGAGTGAAATGGTGCGTATTGCTACGTTGCTTATAATCATTGATGTTGAGAGAAATGATACACCTTACTTGTTGCTTATATTCACTGAAGCTGAGAGAAATGACACACCTTACTTGTTGCTTATATTCACTGAAGCTGAGAGAAATGATACACCTTACTTGTTGCTTATATTCACTGAAGCTTAGAGAAATGATACACTTTACTTGTTGCTTATATTCGCTGAAGCTGAGAGAAATGATACACCTTACTTGTTGCTTATATTCTCTGAAGCTGAGAGAAATGATACACCTTACTTGTTGCTTATATTCCCTGAAGCTGAGAGAAATGATACACCTTACTTGTTGCTTATATTCACTGAAGCTGAGAGAAATGATACACCTTACTTGTTGCTTATATTCACTGAAGCTGAGAGAAATGACACACCTTACTTGTTGCTTATATTCACTGAAGCTGAGAGAAATGATACACCTTACTTGTTGCTTATATTCACTGAAGCTGAGAAAAATGGTACACATTGCTATGTTACTGACCTATGACTCGACGCAGTTGGGGTTATCTTCACCAATCTCATACATAAACGGACTGTCTGCTAGAAACAGCCGTTTGTATTTGGATCTGTTGAAATATGTGACATATTTCATAGTTCGATCCAACCTCCTATGATGTATAATTTGGCCTGCTTAACAGAGGACCACGCGAGCCACATGATATATATGATGTTTACACATACTTATCTCTATACCATTGTTAAATCCAGTTTCTCAGACAATCATATGACGTCATAATTAACTATGCCATGTGTGGGCTGATGTTATAATCAATTACTTCATGAATGACACGATTTATTCCGTAATAAATGCTTAATACTCAGTCAACTCTTTAGTAGTTAATAAACAGTCTGTTGAATATTTTGAAACTAATTTGATTGGGCGCTGTTGTTGCCATAGGCAAAACGTTGGTGGCGCATATCTAAAGATGGACGGGACACAAATAAAACTGGTTTTCTCCATTGGTAACATGCCTATACAATCCTTCAGTACGACATAATTACAGTTATATAGCTAGCAATGCGGGATAAACGTGTGGTCGCTGTGTTATATGTTTACGGCCTTGCCACAACCTGTATATAATAAGATTCAACGCTAGTTCAGCTGTTGTGTAATTACAGTCGGGCGCCTGTGGTAACAAGGTCATCTACGAACCATTTACACACCATGTGACGACTGTGGTCCTGTGGTAACGAGGTCACTTATGTGCCATTTACACACCATGTGACGCCTGTGGTCATGTGGTAACGAGGTCACCTATGAACTATTTACACACCATGTGACGCCTGTGGTCTTGTGGTAACGAGGTCACCTATGAACCATTTACACACCATATGACGCCTGTGGTAACGAGGTCACCTGCGAACCATTTACACACATTGTGACAACTGTGGTCCAGTGGTAACGAGGTCACCTATGAACTATTTACACACCATGTGACGACTATGGTCCTGTGGTAACGAGGTCACCTATGAACCATTTACACACCATATGACACCTGTGGTAACGAGGTCACATGTGAACCATTTACACACCATATGACGCCTGTGGTAACGAGGTCACCTATATGAATTATTTACACACCATGTGACGACTGTGGTCCTGTGGTAACGAGGTCACCTATGAACTATTTACACACCATGTGACGACTGTGGTCCTGTGGTAACGAGGTCACCTATGTGCCATTTAAACACCATGTGACACCCGTGGTCCTGTGGTAACGACGTCACCTGTTAATCATTTAAACACCATGTGAGGACTGTGGTCCTGTGGTAACGAGGTTACCTATGAACTATTTACACACCACGTGACGCCTGCGGGCCTGTGGTAACGAGGTCACCTATGAACCATTTACACACGATGTGACGACTGTGGTCCTGTGGTAACGAGGTCACCTGTGAACCATTTAAACACCATGTGACGACTGTGGTCCTGTGGTAACGAGGTTACCTATGAACCATTTACACACCATGTGATGACTGTGGTCCTGTAGTAACGAGGTCACCCGTGAACTATTTACAGACCATGTGATGTCTGTGGGCCTGTGGTAACGAGGTCACCTATGTGCCATTTAAACACCATGTGACACCTGTGGTAACGAGGTCACCTGTGAACGATTTAAACACCATGTGACGACTGTCGTCCTGTGGTAACGAGGTTACCTATGAACTATTTACACACCATGTGACGACTGTGGTCCTGTGGTAACGAGGTCACCTATGAACCATTTACACACCATGTGATGACTGTGGTCCTGTAGTAACGAGGTCACCCGTGAACTATTTACATACCATGTGACGACTGTGGTAACGAGCTCACCTGTGAACTATTTACACACATTGTGACGACTGTGGTAACGAGGTCACATATGAACCATTTACACACCATGTGAAGACTGTGGTCCTGTGAAATGACGTCATCTATGTTCCGTTTAAACACCATGTGACGCCTGTGGTAACGAGGTCACCTATGAACCATTTACACACCATGTGATGACTGTGGTCCTGTAGTAACGAGGTCACTCGTGAACTATTTACATACCATGTGACGACTGTGGTCCTGTGGTAACGAGGTCACCTATGAATTATTTACACACCACGTGACGCCTGCGGGCCTGTGGTAACGAGGTCACCTATGAACTATTTACACACCATGTGACGCCCGTGGTCCTGTGGTAAAGAGGCCACCTATGAAATATTTACACACCATGTGACGACTGTGGTCCAGTGGTAACGAGGTCACCTATGAACCATTTACACACCATATGACGCCTGTGGTTACGAGGTTACCTATGAACTATTTACACACATTGTGACGACTGTGGTCCTGTGGTAACGAGGTCACATATGAACCATTTACACACCATGTGAAGACTGTGGTCCTGTGAAATGACATCATCTATGTGGCGTTTAAACACCATGTGACGCCTGTGGTAACGAGGTCACCTATGAACCATTTAAACACCATGTGACGACTGTGGTCCTGTGGTAACGAGGTTACCTATGAACTATTTACACACCATGTGACGACTGTGGTCCTGTGGTAACGAGGTCACCTATGAACCATTTACACACCATGTGATGACTGTGGTCCTGTAGTAACGAGGTCACTTGTGAACTATTTACATACCATGTGACGACTGTGGTAACGAGGTCACCTGTGAACTATTTACACACATTGTGACGACTGTGGTAACGAGGTCACATATGACCCATTTACACACCATGTGAAGACTGTGGTCCTGTGAAATGACGTCATCTATGTGCCGTTTAAACACTATGTGACGCCTGTGGTAACGAGGTCACCTATGAACTATTTACACACCATGTGACGACTGTGGTCCTGTGGTAACGAGGTCACCTATACACTATTTACACACCATGTGATGTCTGTGGGCCTGTGGTAACGAGGTCACCTATGTGCCATTTAAACACCATGTGACCACCGTGGTCCTGTGGTAACGAGGTCACCTGTGAACCATTTAAACACCATGTGACGACTGTGGTCCTGTGGTAACGAGGTTACCTAAGAACTATTTACACACCGTGTGACGACTGTGGTCCTGTGGTAACGAGGTCACCTATGAACCATTTACACACCATGTGATGACTGTGGTCCAATGGTAACGAGGTCACCTATGAACTATTTACACACCATGTGACGACTGTGGGCATGTGGTAACGAGGTCGCCTATGAACTATTTAGACACCATGTGACGACTGTGGTCTTGGAGTAACGAGGTCATCTATGAACTATTTACACACCATGTGACGCCTGTGGTCATGATGTAACGAGGTCACATGAACTATTTACACACCATGTGACGACTGTGGTAACGAGGTCATCTATGAACTATTTACACACCATGTGACGACTGTGGTCCTGTGGTAACGAGGTCACCTATGAACCATTTACACACCATATGACGCCTGTGGTAACGAGGTCACATGTGAACCATTTACACACCATATGATGCCTGTGGTAACGAGGTCACCTATAAACTATTTACACACCATGTGATGTCTGTGGGCCTGTGGTAACGAGGTCACCTATGTGCCATTTAAACACCATGTGACCGCCGTGGTCCTGTGGTAACGAGGTCACCTGTGAACCATTTAAACACCATGTGACGACTGTGGTCCTGTGGTAACGAGGTCACCTATGAACTATTTACACACCATGTGACGACTGTGGTCCTGTGGTAACGAGGTCACCTATGAACTATTTACACACCATGTGACGCCTGTGGTCCTATGGTAACGAGGTCACCTATATGCCATTTAAACACTATGTGACGCCCGTGGTCCTGTGGTAACGAGGTCACCTGTGAATCATTTAAACACCTTGTGACGACTGTGGTCCTGTGGTAACGAGGTCACCTATGAACTATTTACACACCATTTGACGCCTGTGTTCCTGTGGTAACGAGGTCACCTATGTGCCATTTAAACACCATGTGACGTCCGTGGTCCTGCGGTAACGAGGTCACCTGTGAACCATTTAAACACCATGTGACGCCCGTGTTCCTGTGGTACTGAGGTCACCTATGTGCCATTTACACATCATGTGACGCATGTGGTCCGAACGGGGGGGGGGGCGTAACGAGATCTATGATATTACAAGACTGGAACGAGCCATTCGAGCGCTTTGTGTGTGGACATATAAGTGCATAATCTACATGGCAGGAAGAAATGACAAACTATTAGCTCATATCCACGTCAAACAGACGCTGCCCATATGTATTATGTTAGGTTTATATTGAAACGCCAATAACTATTGAAAATGTGATTTGTGTACGCATGTGTAAATATTGCCGAAGATATTAAAGGGCAATTCTAGTGAAAATCGGGAATAAGTCAACTAAAAATATACTGTCGTCCGAAATAGTTGCAGCAGGAAAATATAAAAATATACTGTTGTCCGAAATAGTTGCGGCACCATTTCTGGTGCGATCATCGGGACACTAATTGCATTTTAATTTCTTCCAAACACTGGCCAAGTGTCAGTCGTTTAGTTAGTACACGACTTATCTAGAAGTAAGTGCTGTAACACGAGATACAAGATTTACCTCCCCTGGTTACGGCTATCCTAGATTGAGAAAGGAGTAGGTAAAGTCAGCCTCTTGGCTAAAATGGCGCCTCTATCTACGTTAGCGATTTAGATTGTAGATATCTGTTTTATTTATTGGAATAAAATTGTTCTCTTGGTCTTAAATTAATGCGGAGAATTAGTACTTTAAGCCACATACACAAAATATCCCAGTGGAATATCCCTTTAAGCGGGAAACGTAAGATTGTGTTTAAAATCAGATAGTCGACGACCTAATGTCCGACAACATAAACAAGAGCAATTACAGACTCCATACACTCGTCATCCCTACATTTAACATTTTATTTAAATTTAGGATTTAATTGAAATATTTCTAATTTCGTTTTTGGTTCAAGACCAAAGTTTCGGAATCTTTATTTCTAGGAGAATATGTTCAAATGTTAAGATTTGAGATAAATCTGATCAGTGGTTTCGGAATTATTATGCTTTCAAAATCTTATCCCGGTTATATATCATCTGAACCACAAACAAAGTCTGGAAATCCTAGTAAGCTATACCGTGACAACCTTGTTTGTGAAAATATTTGAGCTAAATACGGACGTACGGACAGGCAGGCAGGGTTGGGGTGGGCTGGGTGGGTGGGTTGCAGGCAGGATGGGTAGGGGTTGGTGGTGGGATGGGGGCAGGCGGACAAGCGGGCGGGTCGGTGGGCAGGCAGGCAGGTAGGCAAACCAGAGATATAAACCCAAAACTATATCCCACAACCATAAATTAAGCACGCTTATGTAAATAACAAACTATAATTCCACGTTGTAAAATCTGAATTATTCAAGGTGCAGATTTTTTGATATAAAAGATTACTCCGCATTCTGATTTTTAATTCAGCTTGAGAAGGGCGAGAGTGTCAAGCCGTGATAACAGCCATTACGTAGGTTGCCTTTGTTGGCGCACAACAAAGGTTAGTCAACATACTGGCCGGACAATTACTGATGATAGAGACCATTGATGTTATCGTTGAAACGAATGCTGCACAGATTAGTCTTAAATCATTATTGCCGTAAATAAAGAATCTGAATCTAAAGGTCACAATGGCGCTCGAGTGCACGGATCGGTCAACAAGATGACATCAGTGATTTCTACCAGAGATTTAGGAATGATGGTGTGCCTGGCCATGATTGGCTGATGCGAGGGTTGATGAGCGTGCAATATATGTGCATGTCTTGTGCAAACGTGGTTCACTTTTCGGTCCACATTATGGTTCACTTTTTTAGCTTGGTTGGTGGTTGTCGCACAAGATAGTATAAACATGACTGTCAGATATTAGTTAGAGGTTTTAGTCAGAGTATAGTTATGATTGTTGCAGAGAATAAATTCACAGTATGATAAAAGTTTGAAGTTGTTGTTTGTCGATACAAGTAGTATAGCTAGAGTAATGCAACAAAACCAGAGAGAAACATTTTGGCACGAATCTAAGAATCATCGAGATGTCAGATGGCCTGGGGGCGGATATAAATATTTGATCACAGAATCAAAGGCGAGCCCGCGCACCTCACATGAATTCTGATAACTTTGAAAACCAGTGAGCTGCTGGTCCAGAATTTATAACGTGTATTGTAATCTGTCATTCAGGCTATCGCAGCCTTCTCGCAGGAAATAGAATGTGATTGACTGATTGATTAGCAGTATTCAAATAGGAGATTCGTATTCCCTAGCAGAGTAGAGACTATGAATAAATCTTCCTCACTGGCACCTGCTCTCATCGCCGCTATTTTTTCTACAATCTGAATCCGTCATGTATCCGTCAACCATTCACTAATTACAGGATGCGATTATAATACACTACTGACAGGTGTGCGTGCGTGCGCGAGTGCGTGTGTATTTGTAAGGATACGGATAAGGATAAGGACAGCCAATAACGCGCTGGGTTGTTCGTGCCGTAAGTCTAAACACCAAGAGTGTTTCCATATGTCCGTATATGGACAGGATTAAAGCTGCGGGTTCGGATATTGAAATAATAAGCGGACCACGATTACAATAGCTTAGGCTACTAGTACTAGAGTAAGCCCCCCCCACCCCCACCCCCTCCACCCCCACCCCCCTTTCCCTGTGAGCTTTTCTGCTCGCGTGTTCTCGCACGCTTTTCCTCTCACTGTTTCGTCTATTTCCATGCGGGAGAGTTTACCAGAGAAGCCGGCTGTTTTCCTAGAGTAGGAAAACGAATTTGAGGCTCTAGTTCTGCATATCTTTGATCAATTTTTGCTCTCCTACACACCACATGTGTCATGTCGCAAAAGTGCAAGGGCCAGGTCCTGAGGCTGAGCTTTCAAAAGCAGGAGAGTTAATTGGTCTGGTAGAATAATATCCGCACCTCTATGATGTTACCTCAAAGCCTCAGAGTAATAAGCTGTTAATAAAAGACAACTTTCTCTTTAAACGGATTCTTAACAACTACTGGATGGATTTCACCCAAATTTGGCAAGAAGCATCTTTAAATTTAATAGTTTAAATTTATTGAAAGAAGTCTAATTGCAAATTTCCTTTATCTTTAAATACATTTCATGGCTGGTAGATGAGTAGGCCCACTGTTAGTAAAACAGGCAAATTATTTTATTTCATGTATGGTCATTCTTTAATTTTTGAAATATTTTAATAGTTTTAATTAACTGCATCATACGAATGCGAGTTCTTTGTCTCTTGCGCAAATAATACAAACAAAAATGGCTGTTGCATGGCATCATTATAATATTTGCATAGCGTTCAAAGTCCATATTGCAAAATAACCTGCGTATAAGGCAACACGCATGCGCACAAGATCAAGACGCACAACACGCGTTTGTACCCGCTGCGCTGAAACGCTCAAGTGGAAACGGTTCTATTTAAATGCACTAGATCAACTTTTCTGCTAGCAGAAAAGCTTACATGGAAAGCGGGCTTACTACCTACTACGGCCACTACGACGATTACCGTGACATGTGCAAACTACTCATGTGCATCGACGGCAATAAGTGCACCAGCGCATTATGCGCCCTTGAACTCGGTGACTACTCTTGGGATGAACACGTTCAAATCATTCAACAACCACCCGATGAAGATCAGGCAAGCACAGCTGTCATCAGGAAGACTTAAAAGATCAAGTTTTGTGAAAGAGACAAAAGCACTTCAAAGGAAACACCAAGAAATGTTGCCAGCACAAATAGAAGACCCAAACCACACCCTTGATCCTCCACCCTGGGAAAACAAACTAGAGAACATAGCTATTCGCACCACAGTACCTCATCTCACAACCAAAGATGAACACAGTGATGTGAGCAAGAAGGCCCTGACCCTAGCCATGCTGGAAGAAATGTACCCTCAGGAGACATGGATAAGGATCTACACAGATGGATCAGCCAAAGATGCAATTAGGAGCGGAGGTGCCGGACTGCACATACAGTATCCAAACGGACAACATGACTCAGCTGCAATACCGACAGGCAAACACTGCACAAACTACAGAGCTGAAGTCGAAGCACTGGTTCATGCAGCTAATACCATCAGCAGAACAGCCGCCCCTAATGCACAGATTGTCTTTTTATCTGATGCCCGCTCCGTCCTTGAGGCTATCAACAAAGGTAAGCTGCCACAACTTGAAGAAGCATTACAAACCATCAAATGCTTTCGGATAGCATTGCAGTGGATCCCCTCACACTGTGGAGTCCAAGGAAATGAGGAAGCAGACAAGATGGCAAAGGTGGGTGCAGAAGAGAATCAGACAGAAAACATGGTTACACATACAGAGATGAAGACTATCATCAAGTCACTTTATAGAACACCTCAATCAGAAGATGCCTACCATCATCTCTCGAGGCCAGAGCAAGTGACCATTTTTCATCTCAGAACTGGACATAACAGACTAAACCAACACATGTACAGGCGGTTCCACCTTACGACATCGCCCGCTTGTCCTTGTGGAGAAGCAGAACAGACCACAGAGCACATACTTCAATGTTGCAGTACGTATCAGCTGCTGAGAGAAGAGATCTGGCATTTGTCAACCTCTTTTCTTGAAAAGCTGTATGGGCCTGTGGTAGAACTGCAGAAAACCACAGATTTCATCTTGAGAACGGCTCTCCAAATGTGATACCAGCGATCGAAAAGAAGAAGAAGAAGAACAAGGACGATAACAATACACACCGCGGGTCATACATACGAAATCAACCATATTCTATGTATACACCGAACGCTCCTGCAAATACACCCGCAAATACTCCATTTGCAAGAGAATGTGTAGAAGGCAAACAGATATCAGTCGATCTCGCCCAAAAATCTGTTGTTTGAAACTCCTGACGTACAGATGCAACACTACAAAACGGTACACGCACCCTCAGCAGTGCCACCGTTGTGTAATGTGTACAATCAACTTCACCCGCACTCACCCGCAATTATATCCCGAAATGAACACTATGGCGAACCTCGTTATATGCAACAGATTATGGAGAGACTGAATACATTGGATAACAAGGTGATAAACTGAATAATGTTGAGATCTGTCTCAACGAACTGAGAGAAGATGTTAAACAGACAGGATCACAAGTTGCGCAAATGAATGAAAACCAACAATTAGTCGAGTCAAGGTTAACGGGCAAAGAGGATAACATACAAACAATCATGAATAGCTATGAGGACAGTAATAAAACCAATGATGTTCTAAAACAAGACCTACATCACGTTAAAATTCAAATGGACGAAAATAATGAATGCGTGCGCAGAAAGCTCCAGCAGACGGAACGTGATATGGTGCGCCTAAGGCAATCCATTAGCCAGTCTTCCGAGCGCGAAATGAGATCAAGCCTCGATGAATTAAGAGAAGGCCACCTAGACTTAAAGACCAGGAGTATGAGAAATAATCTCCTATTTTCTGGAATCCCGGAATCGGGCACAAATGAGTACGGTGATGAGAGTGAACTATTACTTAAACACTTTATAAAAAGCAAAAAATAAATATTGACAAACATATACAATTTGAGCGAGCGCATAGGATTGGACCGCGAGAAAGCACCGCGAGATCTGGTCGTGTCCCGAAAAATAGTGGCCAGATTCACTCATTACAAAGATCTAGAAATGGTATTAAATGCTGCCCCCAAGAACCCTACGTGGAGAGCCCTTTGGTGTACATATTCAATACCCAAGAGAAATCTCGAATCGATGCAGACATTTACTACCAGAATTTCGAGCCGCAAGAGCACAATGACGCCGCTGCAGTTTTGTTGCCGACCGTTTATCCATTGAAGGTTAGCGGATCTACCCGATGAATGAAAGTAACTGCAAATCCGGACCAGGACACCAACAATCTCGCGATGCTCAAACTCGGTTCTATTCTGATGCTGATCGAATGCCACGAAACACTCAACATCCAATGCATACAACCGGACGTCCATGCTGAACAGGCTGCTGAACCAGATACTAGGTTCACATATAATGAAATCAATGGCGGCTATCTAGAAAATAACAGCGACGACGACGACGACGACGACGACGACGACGAGGAATCAGCAAGAAAACGTGATAAATTTAATTATCAGAACTACATGGAGGCATGTAATTATAAATGTGTCAATTCCTCTATGAATTGTACCACTACGACAACCAATGCTACTGTGACTTTTACTACTGCCGTGATCACTACTATTACTACAACACCTAATGTCACAACTGCTGCCTTTGCTAGTGCTCGCACCACTACGATTGCCACAGTTACAAATATTACAATTGCTGCAACAACACTCCCAGCTATGACAGCATATAGTCAAAAGATTTATATAACAACAGCGAACACCACTAGTACCACCACAACCCCCATTAATTACACCACCACGCTATCGCTGCCGCCACGCCCACCAGTACTACAACCACCGCCCTCAACAACAACAACAACACCACCCCCATTAATTACACCACCACGCTATCGCTGCCGCCACGCCCACCAGTACTACAACCACCGCCCTCAACAACAACAACAACACCACCCCCCATTAATTACACCACCGCCGCTATCGCTGCCGCCACGCCCACCAGCACTACAACCACCGCCATCAACAACAACAACAACACCACCCCCATTAATTACACCACCGCCGCTATCGCTGTCGCCACGCCCACCAGTACTACAACCACCGCCCTCAACAACAACAATACCACCACCCCCATTAATTACACCACCGCCGCTATCGCTGTCGCCACGCCCACCAGCACTACAACCACCGCCATCAACAACAACACCATTAATTACACCACCGCCGCTATCGCTGCCGCCACGCCCACCAGTACTACAACCACCGTCATCAACAACAACACCACCACCATTAATTACACCACCGCCGCTATCGCTGCCGCCACGCCCACCAGTACTACAACCACCGCCATCAACAACAACACCACCACCACCCCCATTAATTACACCACCGCCGCTATCCCTGCCACCACGCCCACCAGCACTACAACGACCGCCCTCAACAACAACACCACCACCACCACCACCACCCCCATTAATTACACCACCACGCTATCGCTGCCACCACGCCCACCAGCACTACAACGACCGCCCTCAACAACAACACCACCCCACCCCCATTAATTACACCACCACGCTATCGCTGCCAACACGCCCACCAGTACTACAACCACTGCCCTCAACAACACCATCACCACCACCACCCCATTAATTACACCACCGCCGCTATCGCTGCCACAATGCCCACCAGCACTACAACCACCGCCATCAACAACAACACCACCACCACCACCACCACCCCCATCAATTACACCACCGCCGCTATCGTTGCCACCACGCCCACCAGTACTACAACCACCGCCATCAACAACACCACCCCCACCACCATTAATTACACCACCGCCGCTATCGTTGCCACCACGCCCACCAGCACTACAACCAACGCCATCAACAACACCACCACCATTAATTACACCACCGCCCCTATCGTTGCCACCACGCCCACCAGCACTACAACCACCGCCATCAACAACATCACCACCACCACCATTAATTACACCACCACCATTAATTACACCACCGCCGCTATGGCTGCCACCACGCCCACCAGCACTACAACCACCGCCCTCAACAACAACGCCATTAATTACACCACCGCCGCTATGGCTGCCACCACGCCCACCAGCACTACAACCACCGCCCTCAACAACAACACCCTTGGGAGATCCTGAGCCAGTGCGTTTAATCATATAACCACCATCACGATAACAGCAAATGCAAAAGTAACGCTATCAACGACGACGACGACGACGACGATATTGAAAACGCCACCGATGACGATGACGGCGACAACCGCAACGTTAAGGATAATGGCAGTGGCAACAAGGACGCTATCCATAACGACTACGATGAGGATGGCGAGACGGACGATCATGGCCATGACAAATATGGCAAAGGATACAACAAGAAAAATGAAATAAATATAGGTTTTTTCAATGTAGCCTACAAGAGTAAAATGAACTATCGAGAAATGGATGTATTTATGCGACATCTCGATATATTAAGAATAGCAGAAACGCATTTAGATGGCACCGATGACGTGAAAATAGATAAATCCGGCGGCATCGCTGTAATAATTCAAAACAGAATAGCTAGATTTATTAAGCAAGTAGATACAGATAGTGTATATGTCCTCTGGATCCCCATCTCAGAAAGCATAACAAAGTTAGGCCAGGACGTTATAATAGGCTACATTTATATCACCACCCACCCCCACCACACCCCTGGGATTTCCGCATACTCCTCAATATACGCATTTGATGAAGTGGAAAGAGAGTTTACTACGTGTGCTTCAGAATCTAAACTAGTATTGCTAAAGGGGACGTGAATGCAAAGCCAGGACAACTAACAGATTTTGTAAACACTGATGAGTTAAATTTAACAACTACCCCATATTTTAAAGGGCCAAAGCGGGTTTCCCAAAATAATGATTCCACCGAATACATATGGTCGGGGACTAGTCGAGTTATGTAAATATAATAACCTATACATTCTTAGTGGTAGAGTCGGTATCGATGCCTCCATAGGTAAAACCACATGCCAAAATAGCGGTGTCATTGATTATGGAATATCTACCAACATCTCTTTCAACTCATATCAAATTTTGAGGCAATGGATTTTGCCCTATTCTATCAGACAAACATTGTGCACTACAGTTAGCATTGCTGCTAAACGATACAAACAGAAATCAACCAGCACACGAAGTTATAAACACAGCAAACTCACATTCATTTAGGAAATGGAAACCAAACAAAATAAATGAGTTTATACAGAGGATAATTAATCATCATATTCTAGCTGATTTAAATACACAAATGGAAAATGGTACACAAAATAAACAATCTATAAACGAAATCGCGACAGCCATCTCCGAAATGTTTGAAAACTCTGCGAAAAGGATATTTGGGAAAATTAAAAATACACGAGTATAGCTGCCTTGATTTACTAGCAACTGTAGGAAGGACAGGAGGGAATTACATAAAGAAAGGTTAAGATACAAATTCAGGAATACAGAGACAAATCTGAGGAACATGATTATGGCTAGTAAAACATACAAGTAGACGATAAAAAGGTCAATAATGGAATATAAACAAATGCGCCAACAAGAAATTCGAATCATGAGCAGCAACAAACCTAGAGATTACTGGAAACTATTAACGGAAGAGCCCTCAAGACACATGCACAATAGAACTAGATAATATGTATGCATCTTTCAAATTGTTAAATGAAAAGGACGAACACATTGAAGTTGCTAACAACCATACGCCATTGGACTCAAACCAAGAAACCCGTTTGTTAAACAACCCTGTAACCACTGAAGAGGTCGTAAAAGCTAAAAAACAAAACATCTAAAGAACAATAAATCTGCATGACCAGATGGGATACTAAACGAGTACATTAAATCAACTCAGCATGTCATGATCAATGTATACCTAAAACTATTTCATAATGCACTGGACTCAGCAGAGGTCCCAGATTCCGGGACTGAAGGGATTATTATTTCAATATACAAACGGAAAGGCGACTCAAAGGACTAAAAAGATTACAGATCTATCACACTGCTTAGTCGTTTAGGAAAAGTATTCACATCAATATTGAGTAACAGAAATTATAAATTCCTGGAAAATAGTAGTAAACTATCTGAAAACCAAGCGGGATTTAGAAGCGGATATTCCACAATCGATCAAATGTTTACCCATTCGGTTGTAATTTATTTATTTAAAACGAAAGAGAAGGGATTATTTTGTTGTTTTGTAGATTTCGAAAAAGCAGTTGACTCGATGTGGCACAATGGTCTTTGGACCAAACTTATACAACATAATATCAATGGGAAAGTACTTAGAGTAATCCAAGATATGTACAAGAATATAAAATCTAAAATCAAGCTGAATAACAACTTCACAGACACACTTAGCTATAGATGGGGTGTTCACTAGGGCGAGAGGCTCTCACCAGTATTGTTCGCTATATTTCTGAATGATGTAGAAGACTACCTACAAAACAACAATTGCAAATCCATACAATTAGATTATGTAGATAATGATTTGGATACGTTATTTAGGCTTCTAATACCTGTATATGCTGATGATACTATTATGCTTGCAGGCAGTGCTTAAAGATCTCCAGCAAACATTGAATGCTTTTGAACGATACTGTGTGATGTGGAAATTAAATGTAAACGTTGACAAAACAAACATTATGGTGTTTGGTACCACCAGACCATACTGTAAAAAGCTGATGTTTTATTTTTAAAATAAGGCCCTGGAGGTAGTATATAATTATAAGTACCTAGGCATACATTTCTCCAATAATGGATGCCTGCTTTTAGCAGAGAAAAATTTATTCGAACAGGCACACAATAGAATGTTATCAGTACACAGACCAGCTAAGCAATTGGACCTGCCAATTGACTGCCATGCAAAATTATACCACCAAATTATAGAACCAATCCTACTATATGGGTGTGAAAGTATGGGAGCTGAAAGCTGTAGCCTACTAGAAAAGGCACACCTAGAATTTCTAAGGTTTATTCGTAAACCTAAATATATAATATATAGGGAATTAGGGGAAGCACCAATAAAAGTACTAATAGAACAGTGCATGATAACTTATTGGATGAGACTAATATCAGGAAAACAATCTAAACTGGCTTTTAATAAATACAAATACATGCTATGGGATTATAACCAAAACGGTACACCATATATGTGGCTAGCTTGCATTAAATCAATTCTAGACAAATCAGAGCACACATACCTCTAGGAACTACTTACACTTCAAAACAGTAACTTAACCCAAGCAGCAATAACAAGAAATTTGAAAGATCAGTTTATGCAAACATGGCACGCACAGATGAATGAATCCTGGAAGGTTATATAATAGTTTTAAAACTGACTGGGGAATGGAACCATAACTATTTAGACTTAATGATAATAGCAGAATCATGTTCAGATTCCGGACTAGTAACCATTCGCTGCCAATAGACAGGGCGATGGGAAGGAATATCGAGAGACGACCGAAAATGTACTCGACCGAAAATGTACTTTACGTGATAAAACGAAATAGGTGATGAATTTCATTATATTTTTGTCTGCGTCTTTTTTCAAGAGAAAAGATTGGAAATCCTTCACAAATACTACAGTAGAAGACCAAATTATTACAAATTCTTCCAGAATATTTTTTAATTATAAGAAAAAACTTTTAGGCAAAATCTGCCGATTTATTCGCGAAATCACTAGTCACTTTAAACGTAAATAAAACTTTCACAGACACATGGCTAAGACAAATAAATCCTTTCAAACCATATAATCATGAACTCAAGACGCCTGATTATTAAGACATCACTGGGCGGACCCCATCGGAATAAGTGGCTACTTGCTTGTTGTTGTTGTCTGCTGCAATGAATTCGAGGTGAACTAGTGCTGTGAACTGCTCTTTGTGGAATTATCAAACAATATAAATGACGACGATAATGAGGACAAACACGAACAACAAACCAGCAACGATGACACAAGTACATGCACAACAAACTTCATTAAAATCATAAACAAGACGAGAATAGAACACAGACAGCAATAAAATACAAATTTACCAATAGCCTAGAAAATACAATGATCATGATGACGATGGTGATGGTGGCAACATAATGACGATGACGACGGCGACGCCGACGATGATGATGATGATCATGATGATGATGATGATGATGATGATGATAAACATTATGATAATACTAATAATAATGATAATAACACTGTTCAAATTAATGATGGGACTTGTAATGAGAGTATAAAGAAAACTGACAATAATGTAAATAGCAATAACAATGATACGACTGAAACTAATAATGTTAATACTAATGTTATTAATAATTATGTTACTTATAATCATTAAGTCTTATGTCAACATAACCATTTAATGGCCAAGCCATACACAACGGCCTCTGCAGTGGTCTTGAGCGGTGCCCATTTGCGGGACACGCGAGGACGATTTTTGAAGATTTAACACACTCGAATTACTGACTCGATAATCGGCGCACTGATTTGGTGGTAAGATTTCAGGAGTTGCCTTCTCGTGGCCTGCATGTTGGCACTGACTGGGAAGAAATTTAGATGTTCTTGACTATTAACCAAGAAGGTAAGATTTAATGCTCCGAGGCCCTGTTAACACAAGAATGGAACCAGCCTTGCGTTCCTTGGGGCTGGCGCTCCAGAGCGCTCTGCACGTGCGAAATCGGCGTTTCTCGCTTTGTATGTTATATGATATTATTGGTGGTGCATATTCGCGGCATTGAATTGGAGGCACGAGTCCCTAATTCCAGTTCGCAATTGAGAGAATTGTGTTGGTTTGTGCGGGATGAGGTCATCATGTGTTTGGATTTATTTCGTTTCATTGTATTGAGGTACACACTTGGAGCTTCTGGGGGTATACGGGTTGGATAGTTTTGTTTCGGGCACGCTGGTGTGAGTGTGCAATTTAACGCGAAAACTGCAGATTGACAATAGTTTGCGGATTAGAAGAGCGTTTTGGATTGTTTTCTGTATGGAACGCAAAGGCTGATGACGTTAATGATAGTAATAATGTGAATAATTATGTATGGTAATAATAATGATTATAAAAAGTTGTTGCCTGTTCATACATTGATGGGAAATTTTGGATATAATCCCATATAGTTTGTACAAAGTCTGGGTGTAATAAATTTATCAGTATCAGTATAATGTCACACACTTTAATATTTGACAGGAATATCCGCAAAAGAAATGTATTTTAATGTGGATGGCCAGCCCCACCCACCCCACCCCACCCCTCACCCACCACTATATGGAAACTCAAACAACGTACCCGGACCCGTAAATGTAACTGTAGTCTTATTATATCTCACCCCACACCACCATCACCCACTCCCCCCCCCCCCCCACAGCCCCAACTCTTTTCATAATCAAATCCTTTATTGTGATTGAGGCAGCACTTTTCCCCGAATCAAATCCTTTGTTGTGATTAAGGCAGCACTTTTCCCAGAATCAGATCATGTATTGAGATTATGGCTCCAGTTTTCTAAAAGAGCCGACCAAGGTGTCCATGGCATCCTGTTCGTTTGGGTTATACTCTGCTACTATCTTCTCCAGGCCATATTTCTGATCTGCTATAAACTCATCTTCACAACTGCACAGTAAATTACGCCATTCCTATTAGGAACAATAATAATAATAATAATAATAATAATAATAATAATAATAATAATAATAATAATAATAATAATAATAATACATTAATTAATAATAATAATTCATAAAGAATTATACAAATGAAAGAAAATGAGTTGACTTGAAAATGTTATAAATAGAATCTCAAGCCCGTTGTCATCTCGTATCCAGGTTACTTTTAGTACGGTCATAATGAAGGAATCCAGTTTTAGCCTATGCCCCGCCCATCTGTAGCTAAGCTCCACCCACACTTCGCTCGTGTAGAGATGGATCGATCCCTGAAATCCCTGGCAATCAATTTCCGGAAACCTATCCAGGTAAGCTGTTGAATATTTTGACAGCAACAGCCTTCAGACAAATATTCAAAAGCACGTTTCTTAAATAGTAAAGACAAACAATTCATACACCAACGCTTAGTCAGTCATCTATTATGTGTTCGTGACAAGTACAAGTTCTCTTTATTTCTTCCAGGCTATACAATCGCATATGGAGGTAAATCTATTTACATTAAATAGTGGCGGTGGAGTAATATTTTTTAATTCGTTTACATGGAATATACATTTCTCCTTAGGACACTGTTATCTTTGTATTTGTGTTCCAAAATCATAATCAGATAAGCTGCCCAATATATTCGAACCAGTCTGATGTTGATGATGTCTTAGGAAACAATTCTCCCCAGTCAGCCTAGTCCCAATATACTCAACACCATATTCTTACACCTTATTGAATCTATGGATACATTAAAGGATAACTAACCTGATCTCATGATATCTATGCAGATGATCTAATAGGCCACTCACAAACTATGCATGTATTTTCAGCTTTTTATCATGCCGCTAAGAAAAGATATTCAGGCTTGAGTAGCTAAATGGTGATACATTTCTACAGCCTAGGATGGTTGTCATGGTTTACCTTTCAACCAATCAGAAAAAACCCAAACAAAAACTAGCGCGTCTGTCTCGGTATATGCGCTCAGTCATAGGCGTGGCATCCATAACTTGACAATGCGGTATAAAAGCAACCATACAGGTAAGCTGTTGAATATTCTGAAACTAATTTGGCCCCGAGGTGTTGCTGCCATAGGCAACAACAACTTCCAGTCAAACCAGTTCCCAAATATTCAGCAAGATTATTATTACATAATAAAGAATGTAATGCATTGGCACTTGCATGACATCACATATTATCGCTAGATGAGGCAAAATGGTGGAGCTCGCTGTTCAACATGTATACGATATTACAAAGCAGATAATTCTGGTACAGACAAGTGAAAGTGACATGATATGAGTGCTACGGAATACATAAACCACAATCTATTGGTGCAATACAATATGTGAGATGAGATTAGCATCCCTTTAAATGCATAAATGTGTAAGGGGTCTGTTACACGTTCGTCTTCTTTGATAACCCCTTTTGTCTTTTCATCATTTATGTATGCCGCATAATAATTTAGAATGTAGTTTTGCCGTTCAGTTTTAAATTTTTGCCAGTAAAATAAGAAGTGCTTCTCATCTTAGACAGTATTACATCTCTCTCTCTCTCTCTCTCTCTCTCTCTCTCTCTCTCTCTCTCCCAGATGGTTGCAATGCCTAGTTGGTGATTTAAAGTTCTAAAGTGGCACAGTGTAATGGCTTCCTTATATGGCAGTACTGTTAAATATTGCTCAAATTTAATAGTGTTCTTTATTTTTGCATAAAATGTTAACCTAGTTGATGTCTGTATTTCATGTATCCAGTTGTTATCGAATTGAGTCTGTAAGGGTTTCTTTATCCACTTCATTACCTGTTTTTGTTGATAGTTTCCGCATCTAAGATATGGATGTTTCCTGTTGTCATTAAGATATTTTCTATATATTCCATCCATTTTATCTTATAATTATTTTGTCTTATGTAGTCTAAGGCAATGAAGTATAACATAGATGATAAGTTCCTATATCCTGAGTTTATAATGTCTATCCAGAACCTAACCATATTGCACTTGAGTAAATTATCTAGCGACTAGGTGCCAGTCTCACCATAAACTGTGACATTCGGAGTACTCCTTTTCATTTTCAACATAGTTTTGTAGAATTTTATTTGACAGTTTTCTAATAATTTTGTTCTCAAAGCCCCATACCTCTGAGGCATATAGTAGTACAGGGATGACCATCATATTAAAAAGTTTACATTGTAGATCAAAACGTATATCATTTTCATTTATCTTTTTAATTAATGCATACATTGCTTTTGTTCCTTGATTTAAATTTCTTTTGGGACTTGTGAAAAAACTACGGTTATTTTTAAAGATAACACCTAAGTAGAGGAATTCATCAGTAATCTCAATGTTTTGGCCTCCCATATAAAATTCTAAATGTTTGTGTTTTCGTTGTCTAGAGAATATCATTATTTTTGTTTTTGAGTAATTTACCTTTAGTTGCCAGCTTAGGCAGTAGTCATAAAACACATCTAATGTTGTTTGAAGTGAGTGTGCTGAATCTGACATAATTACAGTGTCATCTGCATAGAGATACAACGTATAGAAATAACTTTAGATTTTCATAGGCAACGTCAGTTAGTGATGACAGACCAGAGACGGCATGTTCTTGCAGATATTTATCTAAATCATTAAAAAATATAGAGAATAAGAACGGTGAAAGGTTTTCTTCCTGTCGTAAACCAATTTTGCACCAAAAATAATCTGATTCTGAATTGTTATGACACACAAATGATTTGATTGATTTTTATATATGTTTTGATCACATTGAAACATTTGCCTAATATGTTACTTCTTAGAAACTTGGTCCAGAGGCCATGACGCCATACAGTATCAAAGGCTTGTTTAAAATCTTTAAAGCAGCAAAAGAGTTTTTCTTTTGTAGACGTAACAACCCATTTATTAGGTACAGAGAGAATCTACTGTCTACAGTTGATCTTCCTTTTCTAAATCCTGCCTGTGATTCTGATAATATCTCCCTCTCTTCTGCATATATCTTAAGTCTCGTATTTATAATGGAAGTAAAAAGCTTTCCTAGGCAGCTAAGCAGTGTAATGGGACGATAATTAGCCGGATCTGCGGCGTCACCTTTATTTTTGAATATCGGAATTATTTTTCCTACTAACCACGTTTAAGGAACACATGCTTGATTATAGATTATATTGAACGAATGTATATATATATATATATTGGAAGAAGGATATCAGATGTTATTATGATGTATTCATTTAGGATATTATCATTTCCTCCTGCCTTATTTTTTTATAGTTTATTAATGGCAGTTTTAATCTCTTCTCTTGATATTGGAGCATCGAGCTCAGGGTTTTCACAGACGAGTAACTCTTCATTTTCACTTTCGTTTTCAGTTTCGTTTTGATTTACCCACTTGAAGTATTCATATAGTGGATTTATGTCCATTTTATTATCACTATCTGCTTGCTTTCTCTTTCCCTGATTTAATATTTTCCAGTAAACTTTTGAATCGTTTTTTTTTACAAATTGCGCAGTTTAGTGTGCAATTGAGTGCGCGTTTTATTTGCGTATTTTGCCACAGTTATTTTGTAGGTTTTCCTTGCCTTTTTCAAGCTTTTTCGGTTATAGTCGGTTTTATTTACATTATATAGCTTTCTTATTTCATTATATTCCCTGCGCTTCTGTTTGCATTCGGGTCCGAACCAAGATTTGTTATTTATTTTTATATTTCATTTATAAGCTATGCGGTATCCAAACGTTGTTTTGGCTGTTTTTATAAAAAGATCACCAATTAAATGCACAGTTTTGTTTATCAGCTGTTCTACTCCATTTTGCTGCATTGAAGACAACTCTTGATGAATAGATTCTAATAGTACTGGGTCTAGGTTTTGGACAAACTGTTCCTTTTTGTTTGCATTCCATTTAATATAGCTATTATCATTATTGGGGACATTTCTATTTTTCTTGCTACTATTTTCGTCTTCTTCCACCCGACTCAGGATGGAATTTCCCATGGTGTTTCGGGTAGGATATTTTTTGGATATATTATTTTGTTCAATAGTTAAGTCTATAGCACAATGTATATCAGATATTATCGAATAAAAATCATCTACTTTAAAGTCTTTTACTATTTCAATGAATTGTGTGTTCCCTATTACATAGTCCACTGCACTCTCATTTGTCAGTGTTATTTTTCCTATTTCTTTATCATGTCCAATCCTTCCGTTTAATGCAAATAGATTCATATGTTTGCACAGCTGGAGCAGGTTCCTCCAAGTTTGGCTTACCCTTGCTTTACATTGGTTATATCTTCTTTCTGTGAGGCCCAGTTTTCTTAGTTTTATTACGTCTACATTTGTAGCATTATCAACATCAAAATAATTAATAGTAAAATCATTATAGTCATCAAAGTCCAGTTCAACACCAGTTTTTGCATTTAAATCACCAATTATGCATATCTTATCATATTTTTCTCTCACATCAATGATATCTGATTCGATTTGTTAAAAAACCTCAGCGGAGTAATATTTCGACGATTCGGGCGATACATATATGACACCCGTTATAAGTTTTCCAGTTGGCAATAAACCATTGCTTATTTTAATCCACATTGCAAACTCATTTTCAGATTCAAGATTAATTAATCTGACATATTTTCCTAGGTCTTCTCTAATAAGTACACCTATTCCACCTGCTTTCTCCTCAAATTCTCTTGGCTTTCCGAGAAAGATGTAGTTTGGGATTGATACAGTGTCGAGCATAGATATTTTGGTTTCATTTAAACATAATATATCATGTCCACTCAGAAAAGAGTAAAATTCTGGGAATTTTAATTTAGTTTTCAAGCCACATACATTTAAAAGGGCGATATGCAATAAACCTGCTTTATTTGAGCATGATTGTAAATCATGTACTGTGTCACTATATTCAGTTCTATCGCTATCATTGTCATCATCAATATCAGTCATAATATGACGAACAGTTGTATTGTCAATAGCGGCAGCAGTATATACAAAGTTATATACGAACTTATCTACTTCATTCATGAAGCAATTGATTATGACGCCAGTCTACACATCACGTAGTTGATTACGACGTCATATAATTGATGGATATACTGGAGTCCTCCATTGGAACTTGTTAAGCCTCGTTCCAAATGAAGTCTTACTAAAGTCACGTGATAAATTGTATATGAAATACCCACGAGTTTCAGCTGCTCTATATACCATCATAATATCCTCTTGAAAATGAGTTCATTATTGTGTGCAGAAACGTATTTAATGACAGAAAATTGTGGACATTTTGTCATGATTCCTTAGTTCGACGATGCTGGTATATGGTTATGTCAGAACATGAAAAACGTACTGAATCAATATTATATTGACTTCTGGGAGCTGTGGATTCGATAAACTAGAATTCCATTGAAAGTCAAGATGCACCTACACGTTCCTACATGATGTTTGTCAATGGAAACTCACCACTGTCCACACTGGCTAATCTCTAACTCAGCACATTGCAAACTCTACAATACGATTCCACTATCTCTCGGGATAGCGCAACAGCGAAGGGCACTGCTTGGACATGGGCTTCGAATGGCAATGAATATGGTGGCTCAGAATCAATTAGAAGGTTCAGTGCTGGGTGCTAATTAGGAAAAGGGCACACACACACACGCACGCACGCACGCACGCACGCACGCACGCAAGCACGCACGCACGCACGCAAGCACACATACACACACACACACACACACACACACACACACACACACACACACACACAAACACATCCGCACGCACATACGCACGCACATGCCATAACAACATCAACGTGTTAAGTAATTTTAGATCAGACCAAGACGCATTTCCAACATTAGGACAATGTATTGCGGTTTAGATGCTGATATTTCATTGCTATACCTGATGTTACCGTGCTTGACAATGGCGTGAGATCTAGTGAAGTTATGCTATATCTGATGCTACCTTATTTGACAATGGCATGGGATCTAGTGAAACTATCCTATATCTGATGCTATCCTGCTTCACAATGGCGTGGGATTTAGTGAAGCTATCCTATATCTGATGTTATCTTGCTTGACAATGGCGTGGGATCTAGTGAAGTTATGCTATATCTGATGCTACCTTGCTTGATAATGGCGTGGGTTCTAGTGAGGTTATGCTATATCTGATACTATCTTGCATGACAATGGCGTGGGATCTATTGAAGTTATGCTATATCTGATACTATCTTGCATGACAATGGCGTGGGATCTATTGAAGTTATGCTATATCTGATGCTACCTTGCTTGACAAAGGCGTGGGATCTAGTGAAGCTATCCTATAGCTGATGCTATCTTGCTTCACAATGGCGTGGGATCTAGTGAAGCTATCCTATATCTGATGTTATCTTTCTTGACAATGGCGTGGGATCCAGTGAAGTTATGCTATATCTGATACTATATTGCTTGACAATGGCGTGGGATTTAGTGAAGTTATGCTATATCTGATGTTACCTTGCTTGATAATGGCGTGGGATCTAGTGAAGTTATTTTATATCTGGCTTTACCTTGCTTGATAATGGCGTGCGATCTAGTGAGGTTATGCTATCTGTGACTTTACCTTGCTTGATAATGGCGTGGAATCTAGTGAGGTTATGCTATATCTGATGCTACCTTGCCTGATAATGGCATGGGATCTAGTGAGGTTATGCTATATCTGATACTATCATGCATGACAATGGCGTGGGAGCTATTGAAGTTATGCTATATCTGATACTATCTTGCATGACAATGGCGTGGGATCTATTGAAGTTATGCTATATCTGATACTATCTTGCGTGACAATGGCGTGGAATCTAGTGAAGTTATGCTATATCTGATATTACCTTGCTTGATAATGGCGTGGGATCTAGTGAAGCTATCCTATATCTGATGCTACCTTGCTTGACAATGGAGTGGGATCTAGTGAAGGTATTCTATATCTGATGCTACCTTGCTTGGCAATGGCGTGGGGTCTAGTGACGCTATCCTATATGTGACTTTACCTTGCTTGATAATGGCGTGGGATCTAGTAGGGTTATGCTATATGTGACTTTACCTTGCTTGATAATGGCGTGGAATCTAGTGAGGTTATGCTATATCTGATGTTACCTTGTTCGACAATGTCGTGGAATCTAGTGAAGTTAAGCTATATCTGATATTACCTTGCTTGATAATGGCGTATGATCTATTGAGGTTATGCTATATATGATGCTATCTTGCATGACAATGGCGTGGGATCTATTGAGGTTATGCTATATCTGATACTATCTTGCATGACAATGGCGTGGGATCTAATGAGGTTATGCTATATCTGATACTATCTTGCATGACAATGCCGTGGGATCTAGTGAAGTTATGTTATATCTGATATTACCTTGCTTGATAATGGCGTGGGATCTAGTGAAGCTATCCTATATCTGATGTTATCTTGCTTGACAATGGCGTGGGATCTAGTGAAGTTATGCTATATCTGATACTATCTTG